>BSBK01012287.1:215000-233068 GCA_027943335.1 Chamaecyparis obtusa | reverse complement strand
GGTACATACCCTATAAGTAAGACATATTATTATTAATATTACAAATATTTAAATATTAGGAATATATTATTTAAACCAAATACATTATAATTTAAACTCACTACTAATTCATATCCACAAATATAATCATGATCTTCATATATATGTGTGTGTGTGTATGCCTCTATATATATCCATATTTACTATGTGAAATAAGAGGTTCCTTATACACATAATCCATATGCTTTAAAAAAATACACTAGTGATAATATAAAATGAAATATACCACTATTATTAAAACATTTGTTATTATTATTGCCATAGAGATTTGTTATTATGAGTATTATAAAATAATACCATAAAATTATTTATTATTGATATTAAAAATCACATGATTTAATCACATACTAACTCATTCCTACAAGATACGCTAGTACATAAGTAGCTACTAATAAATATAAATTACTAATTCATACCTCAAATGAACAATAATTCACATCAATAATCTACTAACAAAAACTGAACATACCATGAAGACAATTAGAGCTACCATACTCAAAACCTCATTCTCAAAGATTGAAAAAGACAAGAAACCAGGCTACAGGATCCACAAAACCAACAAACTAAAGGACACAAAAATACATCATCCACCAAGGGACTGACTCAGGAACTCCCACCTAAAGGTAAAAGGATCAGAGTTATAGTTCCTTCTTATGGAACCTTGGTGATATCTCCGTAACAACAACAATGATCGAGGATTTTGAGGGATCGCTCAGACCTGTGAAGCCAGGTGGAGACGATACCCGGTACCTACAATCCTGCATCACCAAGAAGAGATACATGTATACATATGGATATACATGCAAATCAGATATATGCAAATAGATGACCAGATCGATACATCATGTGGACCTCAACTAAGTGAGTAACTACGACTTCATCCTGATTCATGAAAATACATTAGACATATATCCATGAAACATAAAACATCATTGATAATGGTTAGATTCAAATCCTTGGGTTAGCTCCATAAAACATATAAAGATAGATGGTTTTCTCATTTCATAAACATATAAACGATAACCATAAATGATCATATCAATCATTTGATAAACATATTATCATCCAAAAAGCATAAATGTAAATATATAGTTCTAACCATCATAATAGAATGTCAAATTAGAAAGTCCCAAGTATCACCATAGGGGAGGGTATTTACACTTAACTCATTTTAACTTGTGCACATTTTCATTTAATTGTACTAATTGATTTTACTGAAATAATGTAGTTATACTTTAATTATTTTTTAATTAAATTAGGAAAAATGTATATAATTGATTTGATGGTAAATAAAATCTTTCAGGTGCACACATATCTAGATATTACTAGACATGATAGAAGATGTACCAATTCCTCCTTGGGAACTTTTTGCACAAACTAATAAGGAAATTGATAAATTGAGAAAGGCCATAAATAGTCATACTAGCTCTAGTGCCTATAAGAGTACATGTCAGTCCATACTTGATAGCCTGATTAGTATTAGGGATAACATTCATTGTGCTACTCCCTATTCAACAACCACTATAAAGGTCATACTTGATAGAAGGGATGAAAGGTTTGTTTGACCATTATCTTTCTAGGGTACAAGGTTTAGTGCCCAAAGATCCCCTAAAATGGGAAATTTTCCATTTTATGTGGATCAAAAGTATGTGAAGGGATATCAAGTTACTAGCTGACAATATCTTGCTTTGTTAGTAATTATATAACCACACTTTCTTGTTACCCATGGTTTTTATCCAAATAACACCTAGATTCCACTTTATTTTCATAATAGCTTTTTGGCAAAGTTAGTTTAGGGAGGGTGGTGAATTACACTAATTTGCCTCCATATCTAGGATAGGGGCATGGTAGGATGGTTGTTAAAGATGTTTTATAGTTGTCCTTATCATGAGTTACCGGTACATAGGGTCATTTTTGGTTGGAGGGAACATTTTATTGATCCTTCATTGGTCCTAAAATAGATGATGTTGTTTGTATCATCTAGATTTGATGAGTGATTGATAGAGTTGGGGAAATTGTAGCAGCGACCAGATCCATATCTAGTGATTAGGTTGGTTGGATTGTATTTGATGTATTATTGAGTGTCTATATCCTTAGGTGGAGCATCTTATATCAGCATGTCAATGACTTTTATAGTGCAACAAGCATCGCTTCACTTGGCATCATAGAGGGACATACATAAGAGGTGACATGAGATACATTGACTAGTTTGGCTAAGGATATTATGGATATGTATGCATTTATAGAAATAGACCACATGATATTACCATATTAGATCTCAGAGCTTATGGAGAGAGAGAGAGAGAGACTCTTGGGGATTTAGAGAGTATCTTAAGGGTCCATTATATAGAGAGTAAAAATAGGTCATATTATGTCATAACAGACCCTAGTTATTTCATAATATTTAATACTAAGGTTTATTACATCAAAATAGGTCATATTAGGTCATTTAGTGTGCAATACTAAGGGTTCTTATTGTCAAAATGGATCGTATTAGGTCATAATAGACCCTAATATGTGTCATGCCAAAATTAGGGCAAAAACACACCAACAATTTTTTTCCTAAATCACAAAAGTCAACTAGGATAACATACTAAGGTACACTAAACATGAATCCAACGGATAGCCCAACACAAGTTAACACTCAAGAGGTATCATGGAAATCACTAGCTTGCCAACATCCCTTAATTGAAAACTGTGTTAGATAACTCATAACCTAACTAGGCCTCTAAGAAATCCTTATAGGTTTGAAAAAAAAGCATTTAAATATATAAATATAATAAAAAGGTAAATTAAAATTGATGAATATATTAAGATCAAAGGTTGGGTTAACTCACCCCAAAGAGGTTTTAATAAATAAATAATTAAATCATTATGTGATAGTAACCCTAATGGTTCCAAACCTGAACCAGGTTAATAACTTAGGATAGGATTCACAAGGAAACAATAAAATAATAAATAGTGCCACAAAAAAATATCCCTATGTGAAACCTAGGATTACAAATTTAAAACCCTCTTAAAATTAATAATGTTCCAATAATTTAATTTAAAATACTATTCTTTAATTGAAAACATAATGTTTACCTTAGTTTATTTAATTCATTAAATTTAAATTAGAAGATTAAATTAACCATTATAAAGCATTAATAATAAAACATTAACATTTAGGCTAAGGGGGGAAATTAATTATCTAAGTCCCAACATAGGATAATTAAATAATTTCCTCTAGAATATTTAATTAAATCATTAAAATAATATTAGCTAAGTATATATTAAATAATACCACAACATTAAATAAAATTAAAATAATATTCTTTTTAAAAAAAGTAATTCAATTTTAAAATCACAATTAAACAATCTCCAAGGATAATCTTAAAAGATTAAAGGTCAATTTAATAATATATGGACATTAACAAATTAAATAAATTAAAAGAAACTAGTAATTAAATAATTAAATTTACGCCTACTAATTAAAATAATAATTATAGAATCACAATGAATAATAAAATAAAAATTATTTAAAAATTCAAATTAATGTAACTCTTAAAAGTCAGACCATCATTAATTAAAATAAAGTAGAAATTCAAATTTTAAATAGTTCTTAATGAAACTCAATTAAAAATTAAAATATCAAAAAGGCTAGACGTAACCCTAATTGAAATTAGGGTTAGACTAGAATATAAAATACCTAACAAACCCTAATCTCTCATTTTTGTTGTGTAGGTTTGGCAAGGGAGGAGTAGAGAATAAAATCCCAAGTTAAGTATACGCATGAGTATACATGTGTGTATATACACATCATGGGTGTGTATATACATACATTATACTTATGAATATATGCTCATCAAGAAACAAGGAAGAAATACAATCAAAAATTTATAAGATGAACAAAATGACTTCAACAAAACCTTTCTACCATTTCTCTACAAGGTAAAATCATAGTTTATTTAGTTTTCTAATTTTTTGTTGTCTTTTACATTTTATTATATTTGAAACAGGAGAAATACTTATGCATATAATTTTATTACGCAACAGACTGTATTTAATTTCCCTTTATCATAGTTGGAAATTTCCTTTTAAAAAATTACTGTGGCATTCATTTGTTTTTATTTAACATAGTATACATACATACATACATACATACATACATACATACATACATATATATATATATATATATATTGATGCAGGTAGCATCTAGGTGTAAGAGCAATCTTGCATCACCCAAAAATATTTCTGTTTTTGTAATTCAGTAAGGGCTATCTTGTGCAGAGTTTCTATTTATGGAAACTTGCTATTTTTAGTAAGTTGGTCTTACGATCTTGGAGTGTCTGATTTTACATATGGAGGTTCATCTCAGTCATATCAGCCTGCCAGCAACGTTTCATGGCTAGATCAGGTGTAGTTTTGAAGATATTGAAGATTTTCGGTATTGGTAGCAGGGTACAGAAACTTCGAACTCAGTTTTGAAGGCTTTAGAGGCCCCAGATGAGGTTGAAAATTTGGGTGATAGGTGCTTGGTGCCAGTTAAGCTTGTAGAGCACTTCGTGGTGTTTCCAAAATGGGGTTATAATAGCCAATCGAGTCAACGGGCGATGACTTATGGTCTTCGGAAGTTGTCTGGTCACTTGTAATGGCGAAAAATATTTTTCTCAAAATTTCTGTTTGGGTTTCAAAATTCATTTGAAGCGACTTTGATGTAATAAATTGTAAAATAAAATAATTCTAAGTTTGGTCGGTCCTAAGGGCTAAATTTCTAGAACCTTCTCGGGCGGTGAAATTGCCTATATAAAGAAGGCCCATAGTGTTGTCTAGGGCAGTTCTAGGTAGTAGATCTGGGTATTGATTCGAGGATTTTTCCTACAGAATATTGTAAGGGAATGCCCATGTGGCTTTGCATATTGTAATTCTGAAAGTTTGTAATTCCACATTTGTGGAGATAATAAGAAGCCAATTTTCTGTTCTTGCATATTATTGTTGTTGTTTCTCTATTTCTGTTATGTGTTTGTGGTACTAAGGGGAGCACCCTTCATCAAGTGGTATCAGAGCAAGAGTTCTTGAGTGTGTAAGTAGATCATCCGGACTATGAGGCAGTTTGCACCAGGACCGTGGTTAGGGTTTCCGTATGCATTGCAAAAATGCCTCCACAAAGAGAACGTGGTGGAAGACCTGGTGCTGTGACACCTAAGGTTAGAGAGCTACAGAGATAAGTGCAGAGCATTGCAAGAGAGATTCGTAGAGGAATGAATCTTAATGTCAGAGATGGAAAGTGAGGATGAAGCCGAAAAAGAATATCAAGAAGGAGAAGCTGAAGTTGTGAACTAGGAGGAAGAAAGACTTTTTCGGGTGATTTCCAAGATTGGAAAAAGACCTAACATTGAGGTTCCTACATTTTCTGGAAATCTTAACCTAGAGGAATTGATCGACTGGATCAATGAATGTGAGGAATATTTTGAGTATGAAGATGTTGAGGATCCTGATAGGGTCAAATTTGCGAAGGCCAGACTGATAGGTCATGCGAAGATCTGGTGGCAAGAGATTCAATTGGAGTGAAATAGAAGAGGGAAAGATTAAAATCACAAGATGGGATCGGATGGTGGATAAATTGAAGTGACAGTTCATTCCTGTTGATTATGAGCTTGACCTACTAAAGAAAATGCAAAGTTTGAAGCAAGCAGGAAAATCTATTCAGGAGTATACAGGAGGATTTCTATCGACTCCTCATCAGAACAGGCACATGCGGAAGCTGATAAGGAGAAAGTTTCCTGATAACTTAATAGGTTAAGGCCAAGTATTCAGGAGGAGTTGAATCTGGTTTGAATGAACAGTATTGAGGAGGCATACCAGTTTGCCCTAAAAGTAGAGGAAAAGTTGAACAAGAAGTTTGAGAGAAGACAAAATGGAAGAGGTTGTGGTGGAAGATTTGGTGGACGGTCATATGGTGGCTGAAATGAAGATTCAAAAAAGAAGGATGAGGTCAGTAGCAGCCAGAATCAGAGAGAAAACCATTCCAATCATTTCCAAGATTAGAATAATAGAGATCAGAGAGGAAGAGGAAGAGGACAAGGATCTGGAAGAGGAGGCTTTCATGGAATATGTTTTCACTATGGAGAAGAAGGTCATAGGGCATTTGAATGTCCTCAGCGCCAAGGTAGAACAGACAGGAGAAATGAAGGCCAGGCCAGAGTTGCACATGTAGATGAAGATGCTAGATCATCAAATTCTAAATATGCTGAAAGAGGAGAAATGCTAATTAACAGAAGAGTCCTGCTGAGTGGTGAGAATGAACCTGAACAAAGGAGGAGCTTGTTTCACACTAGATGCAAGTGTGAAGGTAAATGTTGTGATGTGATTATTGATAGTGGAAGCACTGACAATTTGGTGTTAGAAGAGATGGTGACAAAGTTGAAGCTCAAGAGATAGAAACACCCACATCCATATCGGATTGCCTGGGTGCAGGATGACCACAAGGTCATGGTCAGTGAACAGTGCTTGGTAAAGTTCAAGATCGGCAGGTACCAAGATGAGGTACTATGTGATATAATATCTATGGATGCATGTCATATGTTGTTGGGTAGACCGTGGCAGTTTGATAGATGTGTTGTACATGATGGTCGTGTGAATACCTATTCCCTAACAAAGGATGGAGTGCGACATAAGCTAAAGCCATTGAAGGAGACTGAAGAAAAGGTATGTGGTAATGCAAGAATAACTTTTGTTGATGGAAGAAAATTCCTAGATGGTATGAGGCATGAGCATGTGTGTTTTGCTTTAATTCCAAAAGCTAGTAAAGAAGTAGAGGATGTACCTATAGAGGTTGCAGATTTGTTGAATGAGTTTCAAGATATTGTATTTGATAATGTACCTGATGGATTACCACCGGTAAGGAAGATCAGTCATCGGATGGATTTGATTCCAGGAACTAGTTTGCCAAACAAGGCAGCACACAGAATGACACTGACAGAAAGTAAAGAGTTGAACAGACAAGTACATGAGTTGTTATAGAAGGGATTGATTCAGGAGAGCCTGAGTCCATGTGTTGTACCAGTAGTATTAGCACCAAAAAAGAATGGAGAATGGAGGATGTGTACAAATTCCAGAGCAATAAAAAAGATCACAATCAAGTATAGGTTTCCATTGCCATGAATGGATGATATTATGGACTGTTTGAGTGGAGCTGTGTATTTCTCAAAGATAGATCTGAAGAGTGGATATCACCAGATTCAGATTAGAGAAGGAGATGACTGGAAGACTACCTTCAAGACAAAGGAAGTACTGTATGAGTGGTTAGTCATGCCTTTTGGGTTAACCAATGCATCGAGCACTTTCATGCGGCTCATGAATGAGGTTCTGAAAGAATTTTTGGGTAAGTTTGTCATTGTTTACCTAGATGATATTTTGATCTTTAGCAAGACATTGGAGGAGCATATGATACATATTCGTATGGTGTTTGGGAAACTAAGAGATGAGAAATTATTAATTAACTTGAAGAAGTGCAGTTTTGTGAAGAAAGAGTTAGTGTATTTGGGATTTTTAGTTTCAGCAGAAGGTCTAAAAATGGACCCAGAGAAGGTACAAGCTATCCTTGAATGGCCTAATCCAAGGAGTGCTACTGAGGTAAGATCTTTTCATGGTTTGGCTAGCTTTATAGAAAGTTTATCAGAAATTTTAGCAGTATTTGTGGTCCCTTGATTGAAACAATGAGAGGAGATAGAAAAGAGTTTAAGTGGACTAATGGGGCAGAAAAGAGTTTTCAATTGTTGAAACAAAAAGTTACAGAACAACCTATTTTAGCACTTTCAGATTTTAATAAGGTGTTTCAAGTATATTGTGATGCTAGTGGTACCGCAATAGGAGCTATTATGACCCAAGAAGGTAAATCGGTTGCTTATTTCAGTGAGAAGTTAAATGAGGCCAAGAGGAAGTATTTTGTTTATGATTAGGAATTTTATGCTATAGTTCAGGCATTGAAGAAGTGGAGACACTATCTGCTTCCTAAGGAGTTTTTTTTATATACTGATCATCAAGCTTTGCAATATTTGAATAGTCAAGGAAAGTTGAATTAGAGGCATTTGAAATAGGTTGAGTTTTTGCAGAGTTATACATTTGTTTTGAAACACAAAAGTGGAAAGTCTAACAGGGTTGCAGATGCTCTTAGCAGAAGGCAACTATTGCTGACAGAGATGCAGATTGAGGTGGTTGGGTTCAAGGAACTCAAAAATTTGTATCTAGAGGATCCTGATTTTAGTGGAGCTTGGAAAGCTTGTAAAGAACCTGTTACTCTAGATAGGATGAAATGGATGGATTTTATCATCCAAGATGATATGCTATTCAGAGGGAGTCAGTTGTGCATTCCACAAAGTTCTATGAGGGCGAATCTCATCAAAGAGAAGCATAGTGGAGGATTGGCTGGACATTTTGGTTGTGATAAAACCCTTGCTTTGGTTGCTAAGAATTATTATTGGCCACAGTTGCAACAAGATGTGAAGAAGTTTGTACAGAGTTGTAGAGTATGTCAGATGGCGAAGGGAGTGAAGTAGAATACAAGGTTATATCAGCCATTACCTGTACTAGAGAAGCCTTGGGAGGATATCAGTATGGACTTTGTTCTTGGTTTACTGAGGACTCAACGGGGACACGATTCAATTTTTGTAGTAGTTGAAAGATTTTTAAAGATGGCACATTTAATTCCCTGCAAGAAGACTAATGATGTTGTTCATGTAGCAGATTATTTTTCAAAGTAGTCAAACTACATGGTTTGCCAAAGACCATAGTTTCAGATAGAGACACTAAGTTTGTTGGATATTTTTGGCGTACCTTATAAAAGAAGTTGAAGATAGATTTGAAGTTCAGTTCATCACATCATCCATAGACTGATGGATAGACAGAGGTGGTGAATAGAAGTTTGGGAAATTTACTGAGATGTTTGGTTGGAGATAAGCCAACAGGATGGGATTTGATTTTACCATAGGTAGAATTTGCATACAATAATTCTATCAATAGGAGCACTGGTAAATCACCATTCCAGATTGTATATGGAAGTAGTCCAAGAAATGCATCTGAGTTGAGAAAGATAGATAAAGGAGAAATAAGTAGTGCTGAAGGTGAGGATTTTGCAGAATACTTGAAGAACATCCATGAGGAGGTGAGGAAGCATATTACCAAGATGAATGCGCAATATAAGACTAAGGCAGATGAGAAAAGGAGGCATAAGGAATTTCAGGTTGGGGATGAAGTCATGGCTCATTTGGGGAAGGAGTGATTTCTAGTTGGTACATATAACAAGTTGAAAATGAAGAAGTTTGGACCATGTACGATACTAAAGAAGCATGATTCAGGAAATGCATATGAGGTAGAATTGCCTACTGAGCTAAATATTTCACTAGTGTTTAACATTTCAGATTTGACAGAGTATCATGAAGGAGGTGTTGAAGATGAGGTTGCAGTAGCATAGTGGAGTATTCTAGCAACCAGTTCAGATAACAAGGAGATTGAAGACATACTCGACAGTCATGTCGGTAGAAGCACAAGGAATAGGACATATGAAGAGTATTTGGTCAAATGGAAAGGATGACCTATAGAAGATTCATCATGGCTAACAAACGAGGAGGTTAACCATCTTGGTTTTCCTCTACACACCTAAGTCATGATAGGAACACTTCTCAAATTACCCTAGGTGTCTGATGCAGGAGCATCCTGGGTGTAAGAGCAATCTTGCATCACCCAAAAATATTTTTGTTTTTGTATTCAGTAAGGGCTATCTTGTGCAGAGTTTCTATTTATGGAAACTTTCTATTTTTAGTAAGTTGGTCTTATGATCTTAGAGTGTCTGATTTTACATATGGAGGTTCATCTTAGTCATATCAGCCTGCCAGCAAAGTTTCATGGCTAGATCAGGTGTAGTTTTGAAGATATTGAAGATTTTCGGTATTGGTAGCAGGGTACAGAAACTTTGAACTCAGTTTTGAAGGCTTTAGTGGCCCCGGATGAGGTTGAAAATTTGGGTGACAGGTTCTTTGTGCTAGTCAAGCCTGTAGAGTGCTTTGTGGCATTTCTAGAATGGGGTTATAATAGCCAATCGGGTCAACGGGTGATGACTTATGGTCTTCGGAAGTTGGGTCACCTGAAATGGCAAAAAATAATTTTTCTTCAAAATTTTTGTTTGGGTTTCAAAACTCATTTTGGGCCGACTTTGATGTAATAAATTGTAAAATAAAATAATTCTAAGTTTGGTCGGTCCTAAGGGCTAAATTTCTAGAACCTTCTCGGGCGGTGGAAATTGTCTATATAAAGAAGGCCCATAGTGTTGTCTAGGGTAGTTCTGGGTAGTAGATCTAGGTATTGATTCGAAAATTTTTCCTACAGAATATTGTAAGGGAATGCCCATGTGGCTTTGCATATTGTAATTCTGAAAGTTTGTAATTCCACATTTGTGGAGATAATAAGAAGCCAATTTTCTGTTCTTGCATATTATTGTTGTTGTTTCTCTATTTCTATTATGTGTTTGTGGTACTAAGGGGAGCACCCTTCATCATATATATATATATATATATATATATATATATATATATATATATATATATATATATATATATATATATATATATATATATATATATATATATATATATATATATATATATGTATAAAATTCTAACCCCAAAGGGGTGTGTGGTTGGCAACCATTTTCACTCACAATTGTAGTGCCTATAGAGGGAAAGTCATTCACACCCCATGGGTGGTAGTGGCTGTGCCAACCACACCCCAATTGAGTTGCAGTGGGTAGGCCACCCGCACCCCATATGGGGTTTCCCTGGAAAGCCACCCGCACCCCTATGGGGATGTGGTGGTTTCCACCCATACTTGAAAAGGGGGGGGTGGGGGGTTGCAGTCGCTAATAGATAATCACCTAGCTTGCTTTCACTTTATCTATTAGGACTCTCTGAGTTCCCAATCCTCCCAAGACCCTATCCCTAACACCTAGGATCTTCCAAGTCCTCTTCTATTGAGTTTAGGACTTCTTCAATGCCCCCTCTCAAGGTGACAACCTTTAGTGCTTCACTAGGGTATCTATCTTGTGTGTGTGAATAACTTCCTGATTTCTTAGACTTTCCATCTTATGCATTTTCTATTCAATTTTATTTTCTTAGTGTTTACAGGGGTTAAAGTATCTTCTACCACCCTTTACAACTCCATCTTGATCCCTTTGAGTTGGGGTATCAAGGTCTTGTTCATCTATTTCAAGATTTTTATCCAATTTGTCATTTAGGCCGTATTAGCCCTCAATTAGGTTTCTCTGACCGGTTTTTGGCTATCCTTGGAAAATTTACCCAAACAACCCAATGAAAAATATCTAGGTTTCAAACACCCTTCTCATATTTATTTGAGATTCACATGGTCTCCCCTCTTCAACTTGTCCATACAGGTGATTCCTATAAACAAGGGCTTATAGGGCTAATTGGGTCTTCAAGAACTAGTCAAGTGTTTTAAGCTTCAAAATGTCATCATATGGATTAGTCAAGTGTCCATCTTCCTCAAGGGTCTATGTATAAAACCCAATACACATTCCAACCTCCTATATTCAACACAACACTCGAACTCCTACAATCAAACACTATTCTTAAATGAAAATTCTAAGCTAGGCTTCACGTGACTCGCCTAGGGCTTTCTTGCAAAATTAGCATATGCAACCTATAGGCCTCCACCAGGCATATGTACATTGTACATAGGATCCCTTTAAATTTACCAAAGACTCATGATTATTCCACATTAGGGTTTCATGTGGGATCCATTTCTTTACACACAATCCTGGAGAAACTAGTGACTGGCTAAATCACAAAACTATTTACAAAACTAATTAAATGTAGTGAAAGAAAATTATAATCTATGAAAAATGAAAGTAAACAATCCTAACTACAAGAATCCCACACAAAGAGTCTGGATTCAATCCATTAAATTCTCTATAGTATTATATTTTCCTCTAACCGTGCACACAAAACCAGTATACAATGTAATTGCAAATAACTCCAAAAACTTTTGAAAACTTCTAACCTTATGATTTTGGATTTTTATGGCTTATATATCCCTTCTATACATGATCATGGTTAAGACACCGACCATACCCTAATAGCTCTTCATTTTCTTTGTTATAAAAATGTTGTCATGCAACTTTACAAAGTTGAAAAAGTTGTCATGACAACATTTTGACAACTTTTATCATTTTAAATTCCATTGGGTCTAATGACCTCTAATCTTCATTAAATGGTGGATTAACATTATAAAATCCATTTTAGGCTTATTTCATTTCTTTCCTAGCCTATTGAGGTCTTTTGGCCCAAATTCCAATGCTAATCCTAAAAAGATTCCTAAAGACAAAACAACTACTCTAAGATGAAACATACTTCAAGATTAGATTAGGTCTAACCTAGACCTTCTAGACACACCCTCTAGATCCAACTAGAGTCTTTAAACTACCTCCAACCTATATAAGGCTAGTACAAGCCAAAATTGGATAGGACCTTGAGCTAAGTCCTAGGTGTGTTGAAAAAATAGTCAGTGCTCCCCTCGAGATTTGTGACATGGCTTATCCACCTCCTTTATCTTTTATAATTCTAGTGGTTGTATCTGGCATTAACAAGATGATATTTTGGAGCAACAGAAACCATTACTTATAAAAAGTGGTATTAGAGCTTGGTCACAAGTTTTAATCCCCTTGGGTAAAACTAAGGGGGAGATTGTTGGAAAAATTGTCAATGCTCCCCTTGAGATTTGTGACATCGCTTAACCACCTCCTGTGTCTTCTATAAGTGTATTGGTTGTATTAGGCATTAACATGTTGATATTTTGGTGCAGTGACAACCACTATGTGTAACAAGGTGGTCCTACACCATTCTCCCAAACAAAAATAACCTAAATCACCAATAAAGAGACCAAGTTAGGATCATGTCCTAACTTATGAAACTCTATCTCCTTGACCTAGGTAGCTTCTGCATCTTCCTTCCCTTTCCATTTTACCAAATGTTCCCAATAAGTCTTATGTTGGGTCTTTTTTTGACTCTTTAACTCAATATCTTCTTGGCCTTGGGCTTTGTTGAGGATGGTAACTGAAGTTTTTCTACTTCGCTAATCACCTTGGTGATACTTTGATCTAAATTGGGAACTAGACCCTTGTAGAGTACTAGATCTGCTACATTGAATATAGGAGACAATCCTATGTTTTTAGGGAACTCCACCTTATAGGCATTGTTTCCATACTTGGCTAGAATAACACAAGGTCCCAACCTTCTCATTTGTAACTTGTTGGGTTCTCCCTTCTATAACCTTTTCTTATTCAAGTGCACCATCATAAGATCTCATACTTGGAATTGCAGATCTTTCTTCTTCTCATCAACTCTATGCTTGATTTTGGCAGTGTCCTCTATCAGTGACTTTTTGACTGAATCATGGACTTCTTTCATTGAAAGGGAAAATTCTTCTGCATATCCACTCCTTGAAGATCCTTCACCCAACTCTCTAAGCTAAAGAATACCCCTTGGATGTATTCCATAAAAAACTTCAAATGTGTTCTTCTACCAGTCTAGTTGATTGTCATTATAAGAATATTCATCTTGTGCTAGGATTTTATCCGAATTCCAATCATATTCCTAAGTGAGGTATCTTAGAAGGTTACCTAGGCTCCTATTAACTACCTTGGTCTAGCCATCACTTTGAGGATGGTAGGAAGACCCAAAGGATAAATTTGTGCCAATCATGTGCCATAGTGTCTTCAAAAAATGACTGAGAAATTTAGAGTCTCTATTTGATACTATGGTAAGGGGTAGTCCATGAATCTGCACAACTTCCTTGAAAAACAATTGATCAATTTGAGTAGCATCATGGATGGTATTACAAGGTACACAATGTTCCATTTTACTAAATATATCCAATATAACATAAATGCTATTATACCCTGATTTTCTCTTGGGTAAGCCAACCACAAAATCTATACTAAGACACTCCCATGGTCTACTAGGAATGGGAAGAGGTTGATAGAGTCCAGCATTGGAGGATGTAACTTTTTCCTTTTGGAAAACTATACAACACTTCACATACCTCCTAACATCTTGATTCATTATTGGCCAATAACAGTACCTTTGAACTAACTCTTGAGTCTTATTGACTCCAAAATGTCCACTAAGGGATCCATTATGTTTTTCTTGAATCAAATTCTCCCTCATTGACCCTATAGGCACACAAAGCTGGCCCCCTTTAAATAAAAATTCATTTTGCAAAGTATAATCATATAATTCACCATGAAAATGGTTTTGGTGTTCCTTACATACCTTTTAGGCCTTTGTGAAGTATCCATCCTCTAAGTATAGGTTCTTGAAGCTGTCAATTCCTATGTTTTTCAATTAAGCCTCTTGTACTATCATGAGTCTCCTTCTTAGTGCATCAACAACCTTGTTTTGTTGCCCCTTCTTATGCTTAATGATGAATGTATATGTTTTCATATACTCCACTCATTTCATATGTGTGTGGCTGAATTTATCTTGTGAGTTGAGGAAAATAAGGTCTTGGTTGTCTGTATAGACCACAAATTCCTTAGGAAGGAGATAGTGTCTCCACTTCTTAAAGGATTGGACAAGAGCATATAAATCTAAGTTATAACAAGAGTACTTCCTCTTTGCATCACTGAGCTTCTCACTCTGGAAAGAAACTAGTATTCCTGTTTGGCTTAAGATAACCCCTATAGAAATGTTACTAGCATCACACTCAATAATGAAGAGTTTCTCAAAACATGGGAGAACTAAAATGGGTTGAGTTGCTATCTTTTGCTTCAATATCTCAAATCCCTGATTTTCTTGGTCATTCCATTGGAACTTGGTTTTCATATTGTATAAGATAAAATGTGGATGGGGTCCTAGAACAATGGTTTGGACATAAAAGAGAGCCCAAAGCCAATATTTTACACATACATTTTAATTGTAAGGGAAATAATTGAAATCAGATAAAATAAGATACATACCTCATGATGAAATTAATTTGGAAATACCTATTTTTTGGTGCCTGTGTATAGTTTCGGGCAATTCTGCAACCTATCCTAGACTAGAAATGCCAAGATGGAGAAAACCCATAAAAATTTTATCTTTCTAACAATTGGTAGTCTTTGACCTTGATAAAAGGTCAAAGGCTACATTAATATTTTGAAGGTCAACTTTTATTTTGTTCACAAATCTCAGAAGTTCACTGAAAAGGGTATCCAAATCCAAGCTTAGATCCGCAGTTCCACACCTATACCTACAAGAAAAAGAGGGTTTTTTTTGTTTGTTTTGGGGGTTTGCCTTGGTCAAACCCTGATTTGGAATCAACCTTAATATTGAAATTGAAATGGAGAATGCTAGCAAGTAGTAGAAGTAGATCTAACAATGAAGCTATAATATTCAATAGATATGCAAATTGTATTTGAAATGTAATCAAGTAAGTCAATATGAAAGCTTGAGCATAACATCAACAAATGTAAATCAAACCTCCATGATTGTATGCTTGGAATCCACCTTGAGGGAAGAATGAATGGATCTTGAAGATGAACAAAATGATCTTAAAATAATATCACACCATCATGATGGCTAGATCTAGGGTTTGAATGATGAACCTTGCATGCTTGAACCAAATCCCTTCAAAGGCTTAAATGCTTGAATCTTTGATCTTCAATGGATAACTTGAATGGAGAAGAGGATGATTGCTTGAATTCTTGAATGGAAGATTGCTTTAATGAATGCTTGCTTGATCACCAATGTCTCCTTGAGAGTACTTGAGCATGATGGAAAATGAGATGGAGAAAATGAGAGAGGAAGGCTTCCTTTTATAGTGATCTAGGGCACAATCCTCTAGAGAAGGCCGACATTGGGGAATTAAATCCCAATTAACCTTAACCCATAGAAATGGACTGATATTAAATGCAATTTAATGATTTACCATTTGGAAACCTGAAATGGCCGACCCAAAAGTGGGAAAACAAATATCTCTGAAACCCGACATCTAGAAATCATGGGATCCTAAAATTTGAAATCTCAGTCAAGAATGAGGTAGACCCCACCCTAGGTTAGGGTCGAGGTCATCGCTAACCTAGGTCAGGGTTGAGATTGACTTTGACCTTGAGGTAAAAATGTCAGTCCATAATGCCAATAAATGTAGAAATAAAGTGAAATCAGTTGCAGAGAGAAGAAGAATAGGGGGAGAAAGCTAGATTTGAGAAAAGACCTGATCAAGGTGCTTGACATGACCCCAAACCACTCACTCAGAGGGTTAAATTATCATAACATGGAAGTTCTTCCATTTTAAGATGATACACATATCACCCTTTATAGTGTCCAACATAGGTACACATATAGTACTGAATTGCTTTATGAACTTTCTATAATATTGAGCTAGGCCATGAAAACTTCTCACCTCAGTGGTAGTCTTAGGAGCAGACTAGTTTATGATTTCCTCCACCTTGATTGGGTCCATCTTGAGATTCCATGTGACAACAAAAAACAAAGGTACACAATTTCTTGCTTCATAAACTCACGCTTGTCCTAGTTTATCATTATCTTTTCTTCATGCAACTCCTTGAAGACAACTTTAAAATGCTTAAGATCTTCTTATTTACACTTGCTATAAATAAAGATATCATCCATGTATACTACCACACAATTACCAATTAATTCCTTCAATACTTCATTCAACAACCTCATAAAGGTGATAGGGGAATTAGATAGACCAAATGACATGCCAAGCTATTCGACAACCCCTTAGTAGTCTTGAAGGTGGTCTTCCACTCATCACTCTCTTTGATTTTGATTTGGTGGTACTTGCTCTTGAGATCAATCTTGGTGAAGGACTTGGCTTCCCCTAAACAATCCATTAGGTCTTCTAGTCTTGGAGTAGGAAATCTATAACTAATGGTAATTCTATTAATGGCCCTAGAGTCAGTGCATAACCTCCAAGTACCACCCTTCTTAGGAGCTAAGATAGTAGTAACATCACATGGGCTAATACTTCTCCTAATCAGTCATTGGTCTATGATTTCTTGGATTTTCTTAAAAATATCCTCATTTTTCTATGGGGTCATTCTATATGTAGCCTTTTTGGGAAGTGTAGCTCCTATAATTAAATCTATTTGATGGCTAATGGCTCTTTTTGGGGGTAAGGTAGATGGTTGTCCATCATTGACTATGTCTTGATAATGCTTCAATATTTATTGAATCTCCACAGGAAACTATGTCTTCTTTTCTTCCTTATCTTCTTTAGGCTTCAAAACCAATGCAAACCCTAGTCCTTCACCTTCTTCAAGAGTTCCCAAGAATTCTTACTCACCCACCAAGAGAGAATTAGGCCATGTTGACCTTGCTTCCTCTTCTTCTAACAAGGACTGTACCTTGAATGTATCTCCATCCTTTTTGACTGAATAGGCATTCTTAGCCCCATCATGTATGAATTTCCTATCTAATTTCCAAGGCCTTCCCAATAAAGGGTTACATGCATCCATTAGTAAAACATCACATATAACTTTTTCCTTATACCTCCCAATGGTGAAGTCTACCCACTCTTTCTCATTAACTAGGACATGTTGTCCCTTGTTCAACCAAGTGACTTTGTAAGTATTGTTATGAGGGATCCTTTTCATCTTAAGTTTACTAAATTCCTCCTCTAACACAATATTTTCAATTGACCTTGAGTCAATGATGACTTTACAAACTTTTCCCAAGATTTTTATTTTCATTCTAAACAATGCTCTTCTCTAACTAGGTTCTTCTCTGACAGGCTCTTAAATGAGTGTTCTCCTTATCATAATATTTTCTCCTTCTTATGATTCTAAAGGAACCTCTACATGCTTGTTACTACTTGTCTCTTATTGAACATAGCTCACCCTATTTTCACTTCCTTGTGATGTAGACCCCTTCTATGGACATCTATAGGATGGATGTCCTAAATGGTTATAGTGATAGCATTTCATGGTAGAAAAGTATGAGCCTCTTCCTTGGCCACTAGTCTTTCCTCTCCAA
>BSBK01012287.1:10000-210000 GCA_027943335.1 Chamaecyparis obtusa | reverse complement strand
TTCATGACTGTAATTAATTGTACAAGTTGACCTCAACAAGAACTCAAATAAAAGCCTTCGGTAAGCTAAGCCAACCAAGTGCCAAACAAGCATCACGGAGTGCCAAAGAAATTCATTGAGCACCAAAGAGATAACCGACCAACACTGGCGAACAAATGAAATCGAGCAACACCAAACCAACTTGGTCAAAGAAGGAACCGAGAAACACAAACAAAATTTAATGTATTTTTAGTGACATAGGATTGCCAAGGACCCAAGATGCTCCTGCATCACTACCTAACCTCAAAGATGATTGGACACACTATCCAAGGGCTTTATCTCTCTCCAATGAGAGGGAATTTCAAATTTGGAAGAGAGGAAGACATGACACACATCCCAAATTTGTGACTTTCTAAAAAGACATTTTTAGAAGAGGAAATAATTGGATAAAATCATCCTATTGGTCAAAATTTGACCCCCAACCCAAAGTGCACCTGTGGGGTTATCTTATTTTAACCCTAACCAACCTCTAGGGCTACATTTAACCCCTCAAAAGTCCACTAAAAGTTGACCTTCAAAAATTCAAAATAAGATTCCCTCACATGGCTCAACAACCAAGATACCTAACCTTGAGATTCTTCATGGTGACTCAAGGGTTAATGATAACCAATTACAAATTATTTGTCCATGCCAACTCACATATACAAGTGTCAATTGACACCACATAAATTCACAACACAATGCTACACACATGACATACCAAGTAGACATAAGCATAAATTAAAATAAACACAATAATAATAATACATTTAAAAATTACTTTTACAACATTATCACATTTAACAACGAGGTTATTTCTCCCTTTGGATTTAACCATGGTCAATTCCATGCACACTAGATCAAAATATCAATAGCTCATGAAAGACCAAT
Organism: Chamaecyparis obtusa; assembly: GCA_027943335.1. NCBI lineage: Eukaryota > Viridiplantae > Streptophyta > Pinopsida > Cupressales > Cupressaceae > Chamaecyparis > Chamaecyparis obtusa. The sequence goes on along the minus strand of BSBK01012287.1, from coordinate 209,091 downwards.
AACACACACACACACACACACACACACACACACACACACACACACACACACACACACATATATATATATATATATATATGATTAAGTAATCCTAAGGGGGGGGGGGGGGGGGGGGGGGTGAATCAATATTACAACACTTTAATTTAAACTTCAACCAATTTAAAATAAATCATAACAATGCTGAAATGAAAAGAACATAAATGCACAACACATAACTCATGACACCATGATTTATTTTTGAGGAAACCCTGGCCAAGGGAAAACCTAGTGGGGATGGTACCCACAGCTATGCACTAAAATATTATATCCCTATAAGGAGATCTAACCCTATTAGGAGCTAATTATTACATATTACATTTCCTTGTTAGAGGAATACAAAACCCTGTTAGGGGTATACAAAAACCCTATTAAAGGTGGTGAGCTTACACCTGTTACAATCAAAATACTATCTCAAAGCCTTCTCAAAAAATGAAAAATACAAGCACTTGCTATGCTTAGATAGTTCTAGTTATAGCTCTATCAAACACTGATCTCACATCTGCTCTCTGCTCTTAGATTCGTATCCATCACATCATCATAACAATCTGATGCAAGAGCATCTTGGGTGTGAGAGAAATCTTGCATCACCCAAAAATATTTTTGTTTTCTTTTCAATAAGGGCTATCTTGTGTAGAGCTACTATTTATGGAAACTTGCTATTTTTAGTAAGTTGGTCATATGATCTCAGAATGTTTTGATTTCATAATTGGAGATTCATCTTAATCATATTAGCCTACCAGTTGAGTTTCATTGCCACATCATCTATATTGGTGAATTTATTGAGGTTTTTTGGTATGAAATATTTCAGGTTAATTTTGAAGGCTTTAGAGGCTCTGGATCATGATCGAGCCCTGGTTGACTAGTGCTTGCACATGTCAGGCACTATAGATCTTGTCATGGCATTTCTGAAAAGTGGCTACAATAGAAAAACAAAGCTACGGTTAAAAAGTTATGGCCTCCGAAAGTTGGGTTACCTAAAAACATATGTTGTATTTTCTTTGAGCCGACCCTATTGTAAAAATTGTGAAAATAAAATAATTCTATGTATAGTCAGCCTTAAGGGCTAAATTTTTGGAACCTTCTCAGGCGGCGGAAATTGCCTATATAAAGAAAGCCCATAGTGTTGTCTAGGGCAGTTCTAGGTAGATCTGGGTAATGATTTGAGGCTTTGTCCTATAGAATATTGTAAAGGAAATGCCCATGTGGCTTTGCATATTGTAATTTTGAAATTTGTAATTCTACATTTGTGGAGATAATAAGAAGCCCATTTTCTGTTCTTGCAAATTGTTTTTATTTCTCTATTTCTGTTATGTGTTTGTGGTATTGAGGGGAGCACCCTTCATCAAGTGGTATCAGAGTGGGAGTTCTTGAGTGTGTAAATAGATCACCGACTATGAGGTAGTTTGCATTGGGACCATGGTTAGGGTTTTAGCGAGTAGTGTGAAAAAGCCTCCATCAAGGGAACATGACATAAGAGCTGGTGGAGTAACACCTAAGGTTAGAGTGCTCTAGAGACAAGTTTGAGCATTGCAAGAAGAGATTCATAGAGGAATGAATCTTAATGTCAGAGAAAAAAGTGAGGATGAAGCCAATGAAGAAGGAAATTTTGATCAAGAAGAAGGCAAAATTTTGAACTAGGAGGAAGAAAGACTTTTTCAACCATTTCCAAGATCGGGAAAAGACCTAAGATTGAGGTTCCTGCATTTTTAAGAAATCTTAACCGAGAGGAGTTGATTGACTAGATCAATGAATGTGAAGAATATTTTGAGTATGAAGATATTGAGGATCCTGATAGGGTCAAGTTTGTGAAGGCCAGACTGAAAGGTCATGCAAAGATCTGGTGGCAAGAGATTCAATTATATTGAAATAGAAGAGGGAAAGATAAAATCACAAGATGGGATCGAATGGTAGATAAATTGAAGCAACAGTTCATTCCTATTGATTATGAGCTTGACCTACTGAAGAAGATGCAAAGTTTGAAGCAAGCAGGAAGATATGTTCAGGAGTATATAGAGGATTTCTATCAAATCCTTATCAAAATAGGCCATGTGGAAGATGATAAAGAGAAAGTTACCCATTACCTTAATGGGTTGAGGCCGAGCATTCAGGAGGATTTGAATCTGGTTCAAATGAATAGTATTAAAGAGGCATACTAGTTTTCCCTAAAAGTAGAGGAAAAGTTGAACAAAGAGTTTGAGAGAAAACAAAATGAAAGAGGTCGGGGATGAAGATCTGGTGGACGGTCGTATGGTGGCCGAAATGAAGATCCAAAAAAGAAGGATGAGGCTACTAGAAGTCAAGATTAGAGATGAAACACTTCCAATCATTTCCATGATCAGAATAATAGAGATCAGAGAGGAAGAGGAAGAGGAGGCTTCCATGGAATATGTTTTCACTGTGGAGAAGAAGGTCATAGGGAATTTGAATGTCCTCAATGCCAAGGAAGGATAGATAGGAGGAATGAAGTCTAGGCTAGAGTTGCACATGTAGATGAAGATGCTAGATCATCACATTCTAAAGATGCTGAAAGAGGAGAAATGTTGATTAATAGAAGAGTCTTGTTGAGTGGTGAGAATGAACCTGAGAAAAGGAGGAGCCTGTTTCACACTAGATGCAAGTGTGAAGTGTTGTGATGTGATTATTGATAGTGGAAGCACTAAGAATTTGGTGTTAGAAAAGATAGTGACAAAGTTGAAGCTTAAGAGATAGAAACACCCACATCCATATCAGATTGCCTGGGTGTAGGATGACCACAATGTCATCGTCAATGAAGAAAACCTAGTGAAGTTCTAGATTGGTGGATACCATGATGAGGTACTATGTGATATCATATCTATGGATGTATGTCATATGTTGTTGGGTAGACCGTGGCAGTTTGATAGGCGTGTTTTACATGATGGTCATGTGAATACCTATTCCCTAATGAAGGATAGAGTGAAATATAAGCTAAAACCATTGAATGACATAGAAGAAAAGGTATGTGGTAGTGCAAGAATAAATTTTGTTGATGGAAGAAAATTCCTAGATGGTATGAGGCATGAGCATGTGTGTTTTTCTTTAATTCAAAAAGTTGGTAAAGAGGAAGTAGAAGATGTACCTATAGAATTTGCAAATCTATTGAATGAGTTTTAGGATATTGTATTTGATAATGTTCCTGATGGATTACAACCAGTAAGGAAGATCAATCATCAAATGGACTTGATTCTAGGAGCTAGTTTACCAAATAAGGCAACACACAGAATGACACCAATAGAACGTGAGGAGTTGAATAGACAAGTACATGAGTTATTGAAGAAGGGGTTGATTCGGGAGAGCCTAAGTCCATGTGTTGTACCAGCAGTATTAGCACTAGAGGAGAATGGAGAATGGAGGATGTGTACAAACTCCAAGATAATAAACAAGATCACAATCAAGTACAGGTTTCCATTGCCATGAATGGATGATATTATGTACTATTTGAGTGGAGTTGTGTATTTCTCAAAGATAGATCTGAAGAGTGGATATCACCATATTTGAATTAGAGAAGGAGATGAATGGAAGACTACCTTCAAGACAAAGGAAGGACTGTATGAGTGGTTAGTCATGCTTTTTGGGCTAACCAATGCATTGAGCACTTTCATGCAGCTCATGAATGAGGTTTTGAAAGAGTTTCTGGGTAAGTTTTTCATTGTTTACCTCGATGATATTTTCATCTTTGGTAAAATATTGGAGGAACATATGGTGTATATTTGTATGGTGTTTGAGAAGCTAAGAGAAGAGAAATTATTGATAAATTTGAAGAAGTGCATTTTTATGAATAAAGAGTTAGTGTATTTGGGATTTGTAGTTTTAGCAGAAGATCTAAAAATGGACCTCGAGAAACTATAGGGTATCCTTGAATGGCCTACTCCAAGGAGTGCTAAGGAGGTAAGATATTTCTATTAGAAATTTGGCTAAGTTGATTGCATAGATGTTGTCATTATGACAACATATGATCCTCACGAAGATCACACAAGTTAGAGAGCAAGTATGACAGAGCACATTGCCAATTTGTCTAAGTGTGAGACAGTGTTTTACCAGTGAACCTGGGTACAATTTTTGTTTGTGATGTCAAATGGAGTAAGTTCAGTGCTTGCACACTTGAACATAGACTCTATGATGTCTATTGATCACCCATCTCAAAGCGCAAGTTAGTATGGCATGTACAAAAGAAGTTATGATAGTTTTATCAAAGACAATGTGAAGCCGACAGGACAGAATATGAAGACAGAACTAGTAAAGAGTTAAGAGATTATTTTGTTTATCAAAATAATGACTTAACAATATAAAGGGATGACATCCTAGATGTTAACTCTTTGATAAAGCTATTGGTATATATGTAAATGTAATTGTAATTGTAATTGTAAAGTGAAGTAATTGTAACAAGCAGCAAGTAATTGTAGAAGTATGATGCAAAGTATATGAAGCATATGTAATAGTGATAGTGAAAGAGAAGCGAAGTGATATTGATGCAAGTAGTATAAGGTTATGTACCTTAACCTATTTTTTAATTAGTGTATATTGTACATTACTTGTTTGGGTAGTGGGCTCATTTGGTAATCACATTTTGTACTACAACTCCTAACAGGGTTGAGGCTTCTAACAAGGCCTATAGTCCCTTAATCAGGAATGATACACTATATGCTTGTAATAGACTCCTAACAAGGTCAAAATCCTTAACAAGATAATTTTGATTAGTGGATCTTTGTGGGTACCATCACCATTGGGGTTTTCCCTTGGCCAGGGTTTCCTCAAGAACAAATAATGTGTTATGAGTTCTTTATTGTTATGCATGTTGTTTAGCTTGTTATGTTATCCATGTATAAAGATAATTTGTTATATCCATAATTGGGAAAAAGATAAATTTTGTAGAATAATGATTCACTCCCCCCCTCTCATTATTCTATATTTCTAACAATTGGTATCAGAGCATAGTTACTCGGAAAAGAATCATTCAAGGAAAGCCTAGCAGCTAGAGTAAGATCTCTATGGATATGGATCAACTACAGAAGAATCTTGAAGAATCTCTTCAAAAGATTGAATTGCTTACTATTGAAAAAGATACTTTGAAAAGAAAGTATGATGATGCAAAGAACCTCATTGAGAAAATGAAAAACAAATTGGAAGATCTGAGATCTGAAAAAGAATCCAAAGTTTTATTGAAGATTGTGATGACAATATGGAAAAAAAAATGGGATCCTTAAGCATGAATTGAAGATAGAAAATTTGAAGCTTAGTTTGAAAGATGGAAATGGCAAGAATGAAGAAAATCTGAAATCTAAGAATGAAATTCTAAAGACTAAAAATGAAGGACTGAAATCTAAACTTTCTAAAGTAACATCTAAACTTGAGAAAGTCAATTTGCAGTATGATGAGCTTGAGAAATACAATAAGATTGTGAAAGGTGAACTAACTCAATCCAAACAACAACTTAAAAGGCTATATTCAACTAGTGAGAAGATTGATGAACAAATATCCTATCAAAAACCATTCTATGATAAGACTGGTCTTGGTTTCGACACTTTCAAAGCAAATGATGAAGGTAAGGAACCAGATTTGAAGATATCTGAAAGCATGGATAAGAAGAAGCCTGATGAGATCAACAAATTTGAAGATACACCTAAAGAAGAGGAATCACCAAAGCAAGAGGAATCACCCAAAGGTATGCAAAGAGAATTCAAAGGTAGATGTTTTGCTTGTAATACTATTGGTCATATGAAGAGAGATTATACAGGTAAACAATTTAAACTTCTTAATGGTTATTGTTACAATTGTCATGGTTTTGGACATAGAGCTATTGATTGTAAGAAACCTAAATTTATTGAGAATAATGATGATAGTAGAATGTTTAGGAATAATAACAATGTAGATAAGAAACCTACTAAAGATATGAACAGAAGAAGTGGAGTAGTATGTTATAGACGCAACAATGCTGGACACATTGCTAGAAATTGCAGATCACAAATCAATCAACCTGGACCAAGATATGGAAACAATGGAATTTTTTGTCATATATGTAAAGAGAATGGAAATACAACAAGGTTTTGTAGAATGAACAATAGAGTTTTTCATCCTAATCCTAACCCCAAGAATCATGCAAGAAGAAATGAAGATGCTAGTAACAGTCAAAAAGGATGCTGTAGTAATTCAGATGAAGTGAGCTTTATCAAAATCACATATCAAGGAGACATATTCAACATTGAAAGTAATCAGAAAGGTGAAGTGTTGAAAGGTAAGAATGAATCTTTACCTGACCTATCTCAAAGTACTCAATTCATGTAAATTGCAGTAGAATAGGAACTTAGATTTAGTATAGAAGTAGATATATGATGAATTGAGTCTTGCACAGTTAATGTAAGGTATTTTATGATATTCTAATGCTATGGTTAAGAGAACAAAGAAAAATATTATGTTTTGCAAGATCACAAGAAGTTTTAAGTTTTGGAGGTTAGCAGAGACAACTTTTTGGAAAGAAGCGGCAAAGGAATTGAATGCGATGTCAGATCTAAGTGAGATTGAATTAATAAAAGGTTATAATTGGTATTATTTGATCATCAAAGAGAATTCAAGTGTCAAGGAGATCAAAGAGCAGTGATAGAAAGCATATTATTGACTGTGTTAATGAAAGTGCAGTACTTGTTATTAAGACATTTCAGACTATTGTGTCTAGTAGATCAAGGATCCCTAAGTCTCTTGTTCAGAAATACAAGGATGATATATGTTTTATGGTGGATACTAACCTTACCTATATTGAAGTAGTAGAGCCTACAATAGAGTTCATAGACCCTCTTGGCTATGAAATATCTGAGGTAGAAACTGAAGGTTATGTTAGTAGGCTATTGAAGTGTAAGTTGGAAACTCGGTGTAACAGGTTTGGAACCTTTGAGGAGAACTTCAACTCTGCAAAGATTCTAATTGAAGAGAAATAGTCTAAGAAGAGAGTTGAGAGCACTATTAAGAAAATCTTGAAGGATACAGGAATGACAAAGAGAGTTTTTGGTAGAAAATCAGACAATGACAACAATCAGAGAGAGTGGACAAAAGGAAGTTTTGTCTATGCCTCCTTTATCATCAATTGAAATGCCATGGGAAGAACCACAAGTAAAGGTGAAAGTGGAAGTACCTGAGAAGGACATAGAAACAAAGATGTCTACTAGATCCACTTTCTCCACACCTAGAAAAAGAGTTAAGGAGAGTGCCACTGGACCAGGAAAGAGGCATAAAACTCTAGTGCAACCTATTCCAAGAAAGATTGCAGAGGTTAAAGATGATGTCACTACAAAGAAGAAAGCTTGGAAACCAAAAGTTGAAAAGCTTAATGAGAAGATTATTGAGAATGGTGACTTTGCAAGAATGAACAAATATTATGATCTTTATGATTATACTGATAGAATTAATCTAGAGAATGCAGTTGTGAAGCATATGATCTTGACTGGAAAGAAGTTTGATACTATTCAAGGACAAATACTTGATGATCTTTATAACAAACTTATGAACAGAAAGAAGAGAGCATCAGATGAAGAGACAACTGTTAGAGAAAAGCTTGTGAGGAAGCTTTGTGAGATAAGAGATGAAGCTCATTTCAACCAGATTATGAAGGCCCTAAGCACCCATTTGAGAACCAAAAGGAGAACAATTCAGATTATGGGAGGCAAGTATGAAGAAGTAAATTCTTAGACTAAACATGCAATTATCAAGGTTATTGCAGAGTATGTTGGAGAATCATCAGTTGTAGAAGAGCAAGCAGGTGAGAAAGTACAAGATGACATTCCCTCTTCTCCAACTATTAATATTGAAGATGAAGCAATGAATGTAGAAGGTACACAAATCACCTTGGATACTAATGAAAATTTATTCAAGAATTTGGAGAACATTGTTGACAATTCAGCCTTTGAGGAACAGGAAGCTACGAAAGAAGAAAAAATGACAGAGACCACTATTATGGAACCACCAGTTGTAGAAGAACAAATTCCCCTTCCCACCAAAGAAGATATCAGTCTTACTCCTGAGACTGGAAACAAGACTCAAATTGGCTCTATGATTGAGCATTTGGGAAAAGAAGTAGATGATGATGATCAGTTGGAATTGATTACATCCTTAAAAAAAATAATTGGTAAGAACAAGAAGGTGAAGAGTCTTGAAGGGTGTCTGAAGGAACTAACTAAGAAGTTACAAAGTATTGTGACCACACAAATTTTAGATGCAAACCCTATGGAGAAGGAAAAGAAGGTAATGAGTACCTTTGATAATGAATTCACACACCTAGCTGATATTGAAAAAGTGAAAGCACAAGCAGACTATGAGGCTAGAATGCTTTTGAAAATCAATCAGTACATCACCAATGATATCAGTACTCTTGATATTTGTATCAAGGATTTGAGGAAACATTTGGAAACAGGAAAATCTTTGTACATACAGTGTACAAAATTAGAGACTTTGATAGCTGAGGAAGATCAAAAGATAAATTTTAAGGAATTAGAGATTCTAAATGAAACAAACCTTCTATCTAACCCCAATGTGAAGGTCTATAATGTTGAGAAGAAAGTTAGAAAATTGTATGATGAAATCAAAATTGTACAAGATGAGAAAGACAGGAAATTGAGAAGATATACTCTTTTGAGAGAGCTTGTTTCTATGAAGTTGAGCATAATTGAAGAACAGTTGGAAGATTGTCTTTCAGCAAAGACATCTTTTCATAAATTTAACTTTGAAAACCTCCAAGCATGTGAAATTGCTTCTTATGGACTAGGTGAACTACGTAATGTGGCAGATTCCATTAAGAAATCATGGGAGAAGGAGATAGAAGCCATGAAAATAGATTTTGCAGATTGTGTTGCAAGCCTACCGGCTTTGCAATAAATAAATTGAGGTATAACTTTTTGTGATACAATTTTGTAACCCTCCCTACCTTATTTTGTCATTGTTGTCAAAGGGGGAGGGATATATAGAAGAAAGTTGATAGTATATGATAAGGGTTGTTACTCTTAGGGGGAGTAATATATTAGAGGCAATAATTTTTTGAGGAGTTATAAGGATAGTATGTATTTTATACTATGGCCACAATTTTGAACAATTTTGAGATTTTTCAATTGTACACTTAGCCAATTTTCTCATATGTTTCCACCAATGACAAAGGGGGAGATTGTTGGAAATTTAGCTGAGTTGATTGCATAGATGTTGTCATTATGGCAACATATGATCCTCATGAAGATCACACAAGTCAAAGAGCAAGTATGACAGAGCGCATTGCAAATTTGTCTAAGTGTGAGATAGTGTTTTACCAGTGAACCTGGATATGGTTTTTGTTTGCGACATCAACTGGAGTAATTTCAGTGCTTGAACACTTGAAAATAGACTCTATGATGTCTATTGATCACCCATATCAGAGCACAAGTTAGTATGGCATGTACAAAAGAAGTTATGATAGTTTTACCGAAGACAGTGTGAAGCCGACAGGACAGAATATGAAGACAGAACTAGTAAAGAGTTAAGAGATTATTTTGTTTATCAAAATAATGACTTAAGAATATAAGGGGATGACATCCTAGATGTTAATTCTTTGATAAAGCTATTGCTATATATGTAAATGTAATTTTAATTGTAATTGTAAAGTGAAGTAATTGTAACAAGCAGCAAGTAATTGTAGAAGTATGATGCAAAGTATATGAAGTATATGTAATAGCGATAGTGAAAGAGAAGCGAAGTGATATTGATGCAAGAAGTATAAGGTTATGTACCTTAACCTATTTTGTAATCATTGTATATTGTACATTACTTTTTTGGGCAGTGGGCTCATCTGGTAATCACATTTTGTACTACAGCTCCTAACAAGGTTGAGGCTTCTAACAATGCCTATAGTCTCTTAATCAGGACTGATACAATATATGCTTGTAATAGACTCCTAATAGGGTCAAAATCCTTAATAGGATACTTTTGATTAGTGGGTCTTTGTGGGTACCATCCCCACTGAGGTTTTCCCTTGGCCAGGGTTTCCTCGAGAACAAATAATGTGTTATGAGTTCTTTATTGTTATGCATGTTGTTTAGCTTGTTATGTTATGCATGTATAAAGATATCTATTATATCCATAGTTGGGAAAAAGATAAATTTTGTAGAATACTGATTCACCCCCCTCTCAGTATTCCCTATTTATAACACTTTTCATGGTTTGGCTATCTTTTATAGAAAGTTCATCAGAAATTTTAGCAGTATCTATTGACTGTTGACTGAAACAATGAGAGGGGATAGAAAAGAGTTTTAAGTGGACTAATGGGGTAGAAAAGAATTTTCAATTGTTGAAACAAAAAGTTATAGAACAACCCTTTTTAGTACTTCTAGACTTTAATAAGGTATTTCAAGTAGACTGTGATGCTAGTTGTACTACAATAGGAGCTGTTATGAGCCAAGAAGGTAAACCTTTTGCCTATTTTAGTGAGAAGTTAAATGATGCCAAGAAAAAATATTATGTTTATGATCAAGAATTTTATGCTATAGTTCATGCATTGAAGAAATGGAGACACTATCTGCTTCCTAAGGAGTTTTTTTTGTATACTAATCATCAAGCTTTGCAATATTTGAATAGTCAAGGAAAGTTGAATTAGAGGCATTTGAAATGGGTTGAGTTTTTACGGAGATATACATTTGTTTTGAAACACAGAAGTGAAAAGTTTAATAGGGTTGCAGATGTGCTTAGAAGAAGGCAACTATTGCTGATAGAGATGCAGATTGAGGTGGTTGGGTTTAAGGAACTCAAGAATTTGTATCTAGAGGATCCTGATTTTTGTGAAGCTTGGAAAGCTTGTAAAGAACCTGTTACTCTAAATAGAATGAAATGGTTGGATTTTATCATTCAGGATGATATGCTATTGAGAGGGATTCAGTTGTGCATTCCACGAAGTTCTATGAGGGAGAATCTCATCAAGGAGAAGCATAGCAGAGGATTGGCTGGACATTTTGGTCATTATAAAACCATTGCTTTGGTTAGCAAGAATTATTATTGGCCACAATTGTAGCAAGACTTCAAGAAGTTTTTACAGAGTTGCAGAGTATGTCAGATGGTGAAAGGAGTGAAGCAGAATATAGGGTTGTATCAGCCATAACCTGTACCAGATAAACCTTGGGAGGACATCAGTATGGATTTTGTTCTTGGTTTATTGAGGACTCAGTGGGGACATGATTCAATTTTTGTGGTAGTTGATAGATTTTCAAAGATGGCACATTTCATTCCCTGCAAGAAAACTAATGATGTTGTTCATGTAGTAGAATTGTTTTTCAGAGTAGTGAGACTACATGGTTTTCCAAAGACCATAGTTTCAGATCGACACACTAAGTTTGTTGGGTATTTTTGGCATACCTTGTGGGATAATTTGAAGATAGATTTGAGGTTTAGTTCATCACATCATCCACAACCTGATGGATAGACAAAGGTGGTGAATAGGAGTTTGGGAAATTTGCTAAGATTTTTGGTTGGGGATAAGCCAACAAGATGGGATTTGATTTTACCATAGGCAGAATTTGCATACAATAATTTTGTCAACAGGAGCACTGGTAAATCACCATTCCATATTGTATAAGGAAGTAGTCCAAGAAATGTATCTAAGTTGAGAAAGATAGATAAAGGATAGATAAGTAGTGTTGAAGCTGAGGATTTTGCAAAACATTTGAAGAACATCCATGAGGAGGTGAGGAAGCATATTACCAAGATGAATGCATAGTATAAGGCTAAGGTAGATGAGAAAAGAAGGCATAAGGAATTTCAGGTTGGAGATGAAGTCATGGTTCATTTATAGAAGGAGATATTTCCAGTTGGTTCAAATAACAAGCTAAAAATGAAGAGGTTTGGGCCATGTAAGATACTGAAGAAGCATGATTTAGGAAAAGCATATGAGGTAGAATTGCCTACTTAGCTGAATATTTCACCAGTGTTTAACATTTTAGATCTGATAGAGTATCATGAGGGAGGTGTTGAAGATGAGATCACAACAACACAGTAGAGTATTCTAGGAACTAGTTCAGATATTAAGGAGATTGAGGATATACTGGACAATCGTGTTGGCAAAAGCACAAGGAACGGGACATATGAAGAATATCTGATCAAGTGGAAAGGATGACCTATTGAGGATTCATCATGGCTGACAAGGGAGGAGGTTAACCGTCTTGGTTTTCCTCTTCACACCTGAGACATGATGGGGTCACTTCTCAAATTACCCTGAGTGTCTAATGCAAGAGCATCCTGGGTGTAAGAGCAATCTTGCATCACCCAAAAATATTTTTTTTTTCTTTTCAATAAGGGCTATCTTGTGCAAAGCTTCTATTGATGGAAACTTGCTATTTTTAGTAAGTTGGTCATATGATCTCGGAATGTTCTGATTTCATAGTTGGAGGTTCATCTTAGTCATATCAGCCTACCAGTTGAGTTTCACTGCCACATCATCTGTATTGGTGAATTTATTGAGGTTTTTGGGTATGAAATCTTGCAGGTCAATTTTGAAGGCCTTAGAGGCTCTGGATTGCTATCAACCCCCGGCTAACTGGTGCTTGTGCATGTTAGGCACTGTAGATCTTTCCATGGCATTTCCAAAAAGTGGTTACAATAGAAAAACAGAGCTATGATTAAAAAGTTATGGCCTCCAAAAGTTGGGTTACCTAAAAACATATGTTGTAGTTTCTTTAAGCCGACCCTATTGTAAAAATTGTGAAAATAAAATAATTCTATGTATAGTCAACTTGAAGGGCTAAATTTTTGGAACCTTCTTGGCCGGTGGAAATTGCTTATATAAAAAAGGCCCGTAGTGTTGTCTAGGGCAGTTCTGGGTAGATCTTGGTAATGATTTGAGGCTTTGTCCTACATAATATTGTAAAGGGAATGCCCATGTGGCTTTGTATATTGTAATTCTGAAATTTATAATTCCACATTTGTGGAGATAATAAGAAGCCCATTTTTTGTTCTTGCAAATTGTTGTTGTTTCTCTATTTTTGTTATGTGTTTGTGGTATTAAGGGGAGCACCCTTCATCACAATCTCACTAATCGCTTCCACAAAACACTCTATACATATACAAACTTTGCCATCCAGTCGGCTCTCAATATACATTCCAAAAAATAACAAATACTTATGAAAATGCTAAACATAGAGTCAACGATCTTATATTACCAAATTATCGACAATATACAAAATTTATTTGACTTAGCATGTTTCCATATCAACTAACCTTTCCTCAATCATTGTGACTACTCATATGCCCTGTTACATTGATTCTCTATCTTTGCATACCTTCACAACATTGTATCTCATTGATCTGATCACAAAAAAACACGTGACCTTAACTGAAGGTCCTACATATCCCAAAATGTCTTATGCTAACTTCCTAAGCCATAATACATCATACATTATCATCGCTAACCAAAACTGTAACACATTATACTGCTAACTTGATTCCATACTTAGTAATTTTCATGACTGTGACTCCACTACCAAAACTCTCTACATGCAATCACTCCACCATAAGTGTTGCTATAAATGACAACCCTTATGTGATCCCTAGCTCTCCCAAACATCACTTTCCAGCAATCTCTCCCTTTGGCATTGATGGAAACACTTAGTGAAAAATGACTAAGTATCAAAAGTAGTAACTTTCTTCTACTCTATACATAATCTCCTCTTTTCTTTTCTTTTGTCTTTTTCTCTTTTTTTTTGTTTATTTCTTTTTCTACTTCTTACTTCCTCTCTTCTCTTCTCATTTATCTCTTCTCTTCCTCTCCCTTTGACATCAATGGAAAAGGTACTTGGAAAATTTCATAATTTCTAAGCACAAAAAGACTTAGTGCTTACTCACCAAATTTATAATATCTTGGAAAGAGTCTTCCAAGGTCTTCACTTCCTCAGCCCATGACTTAATCAAAAGTTCACTGACATGGATCAATCCATTCAGTGCATAAGATGTTGTTTTTTTTGCCTTTAGCTCTATGGGTATAGACATTGATCCTTCTATTTTCTCCATCTCTGAGAGATGAGCTTCAATAACTGTTACGTTAGGACTTATTATGATCTTCAGCAAACCAAATCTATCTACTACTCTCCCTTTTCTTTGCATTCAGAACACTTATTTTATCCAAAAGCTTGGATGTCTTCTTATCCATTTCTACTATAGTTTGTGAAGATGTTTCACAACTATCCATCAAGCTTTCAAGTGTAGCCCTATCCTTGGCTATGATGTCATCAATGTTCTTCACATGTCTACAAGGATTTATGCAGTAATTGTATATTTTTATTCCTTGTGCTACAAAACTCTTAGCCTTAAGTGTAGTTTATTTTAGAATGTCCAAGTCCCATGAAATGGACTGAAAAACTTCTTTTAACTTCTCCAAAAATCTAATTTTTTCCTTATCCTATGTGGCCTTCAGCAGTGACTCAAAGTGACTGTCAAACTTGTCCAATGTCATGCCTAGGTTCTCTGCCTCATCCTTACCTAGAAATACAATAGGTGTAGGGAGTAATTGATTTACTATCTCTACTTCCCTAGCTATTACCTTTACTCTTTTATCTCCTTTTTGTATTGATCTTTCCTTAGCCTTAGAGAATGCCATGAAGGATAACCTCATGAGTTCATCCTCATCCATTCTCTCCACATCTGCGCTCACTAGTTTGGCCATACTTTCCAACAATAGTGTAGAGGATGTGTCTAGTTCTTAATTTTTCTCCATTCATACCTCAACTAAATTTTCTAATCCAATCTCTTCTAACTTCCTTTCTTCTTGTTGAATTTCCTTCTCTTGTACCTTTTCTTCCCATTTATCCTCTATTTTCTCTTCCTCTATCTGCCCTTCTTCTTCAACTCTCATCATACAGTGTAAGTTGTCTAGAAATGGATCATTTACATCATGTGAAGTGTCAAGGGTTATAGGAACACCAAAGACAAAGACTTATGGTTGCATGCTATCTTCTCTTGCTTGTTCACTTACTTATGATATCTTGGAACTTTCTCTCAATCCCAAAGGTGTAGGCTTGGTAAACTTGGGGGGTGAAGTCTTCTTTGGCATATCACTCATAAGGATTTAATCTAGTGCCTTTTGAGTATCCTCTATGACTTCATCATATTTCCTTGCCATGATTTTCTCCAGTCTATCCTTAGTCCTCAACAAGGGTTTCAATTCTTTTATTATCCTATCCCTTTCTTTTATTGAGACAACTGGTAACATGTCCTCAATAGCCTTGTTCCTTACATTTCATCTTCGGAATGTGCCAAATGTTCTAATCTCCAACTTTCTATATAGTTCCTTAGGAATGCTTCTTTCTATCTCCAACAAGTTCTTTTTGAAATCTAACAAATTTTCAATTATAGTGTCCTCAATAATTGCTTGACTTTTAGAATCATATCTTTCATAATACCTATCTACTGTCCTCAAATTTCCATCTGTTATCACTCTCTTTTACAACTTTTGTATGTCTGGCTTCCATAGATCTTATGGCCTCTTTTGAACTACTTTTTCTCCTTCCTTCTCAGTTACTTTTTCTTCTTTATTCTTCATTTCCACTTCTACCTCTTGTTTCCTAGGATTTCTTTTCTTGGTAGATCTTGTAGATCTTCTAAGAATGTTCATAGGTACAAATTCTTCTGTAGTCTTCTTAGGATTTATTGATAAGTCTATCACACTAGGAATAGAACTTTTTGTCTTTTCTTCTTCAGAGGAAGGAGGTGTGTCAATAGCTATGCTGGAAGATGCTTCTACAATCTTAGTCCTTATGTCCTTCAGTTGTGCTCTAGTGATTCCTACCTTCATAGTGATATCCTCAAATATTTTATTAATCTTTCTCTTCCTTGTCACTTTTTCTTGTTCTTCTCTCACCTTTTTTGACTTTTCCCTATAGGTTCATCATCTTTCTTTAGAAGGGTCTATTTATGCTGCTAATACATTCTCTACTTGCATAGTTATAATCTTAGAACTGACTTCATACCCCATAGGGTAGCACTATTTCTTCCTAGACTCCACTACCTCAAAACATACACAATCAGTTTCAACCATGAAACATATAGTGTCCTTATAATTTTCAACTAGATCTTTAGGTATCTTGTACCTTTCCTTCATCTGCTTTTGTAGGATTTTGGTCATAGAAAATAGCTCTCCATCTACCCAATTCTTCTCTATCTTTGGTAGCTCTCAGATATCTGAATTCTAGTAGGTACATCATCTTTCCATTTCCTAGGGTACATGCCAGGGAACTTGCACTCAATGTAGATATACATATGAACCAATAGTGATCCAAACCTGAATGATTTAGACCTATCTTTCTTTATAACCTTTACATTTTTTTAAAAATGTTGTGCTAAAACTTCACATACATTGTACTTCTTGATTTCCATGACCATTCTATAAGCCATCATAATAACTCCAATAGATATTGAGTTAGGTCTATTGTTATAGAATAACTTTTAACCTAAAATCATTTCCACCAATCTTACATCTTGCTGATAAATGTCATTTATTGTCATAGCTCTCTTATCCCACTCTGAATGGGTTAGGGTTTCCACTTGTTTTCTCATATTATTTTTTGCAACTAAGAGGGCTCCATCATTATCTAATCTAGTTATTTCATGAATCATTTGTGCACATATTTTAACTATTTTTTCTCCTATCCATATAAACTAGTCATGGATTCTACTAAGCATTATCTTAAACCATTAAATTTCTATGAATTTCACTAGTAGGGTTAGCTTGATGATAGATTGATCCTTTAGGTGATTAAACTCTTCTACCATTATACCATCTACTTTTATCATTACATCCAATTCACTATATATGTTTACATCTCCTATGATTTCATACTTCTAATGTATATATGGCCTAATATCCTAGACATGCAACACATCGTAATGGGTTTTTGAAAATGATCCTTCTGGATCATCCTAAAAAGACTTGAATGAGTGTTTCTTAAACTTATACCTAGGTCTATCCATAACATCAAAGATTATAGGTGTATACATAACTTCTGAAAGAGTATAAAGTATAAATACCTTTAACACACTAAATCCAAAACTTTTCTTCAAGCAATCATGCAAGATATCTGCTAGATGACTAAAATGCTTCACAACTCTGCTCTCCTTCATTGTTGATTATCAAATAGTTTTGAATTGATGTCCTTCAAGCTCTTTTATCCTTCGCAACTTGAGTGAGTGCATTAAATATGGGTAGCTCAACTTCGCATGTTGTCCAGTCAACACAAAACTCATGAACATAGAATATGAATCTCCAAGTGTTGTTCTCTCAAACATAAACTCCACAATGTCTATACACACCAACTCTAATCTCTCATGAGCTGACTCCATATAATCATGGGATGAATATATCCCATTATCTACATCCAATGCTTTCCTTAAGGACATGCGGCCTTTTAGGTCAATGTCTCAATGAAATAATCATGCGAAGACAAAGTATCATCTACTGTCTCTCCCTAAACCAATGCCCTATTGAAATATTTCACCTTCCATATCTTGTCATCCTCTTTATTTTTTGATTTCTTGAAATGATTCTCAAACTCATTCATATACTCATTAAGACTTTTACCACTATCACCAATTTTCTTATTTATAACCATAGGAGGTGGTCCTCTTGGTCCTCTTCTATTATCCTCTCCATTGTATCTACAAAATTTCACTATGTGTCCAAGGTTGTTGCATTTGTAACATGTAGGTGGTCTCCTTTTATCCTGATTTACTTGTAGCTTACAATACCTTACAGTGTGACCAAAGTTATTACATTTGAGGCATGTGATCTTGGCTTCTGAATCTTCTCTCACATAATCTTGTTTTTACCTAGACTGATCTGGTTTTCTACATTCTTCCTTCTTGTGTCCATAATCATAACAATTATAACAATAACCAAAAAAAGGGTTTGAAAGGGCCTTTACCTCTGTAATCTCTTTTCATGTGTCCAACTTTGTTGCATCCATAACATCTACCGCTAGAAGGTTTGATCTATTCTTTAGGCTCTTCAATAGTAGGTCTTTCTTTACTCTTTTCTTCTTTTGCTTCTTCATTAGTCTTGGAACATTGTTCTTCATTGAATCCAACTCTAGTCATGTATCCTTTAGGTTTCTGTCTATCTCTTTGTTCATCAATTTTATCACTACTCATGTGTAACTTCTCAATGTGTAATTTGGCTTGAGTGAGTTCTCCTTTAATGATCTGATTGTACTTATCCAATTCTTGACATTTATCCTTGTAGTGATCAAGTTTGGTCTTCATTTGTCCTATTTGCACATTTTTTTCTTTATGTGTCTCTTCAACTTTGTTTCTTGCATCCTTTTCATGTTGAACTTCTTTATTTATTAGAAGATTGATTTGTTATTTTCCTTGCTCTAGCTTCTTTACTTGGTTTGATGTGTCATAGTCTAAATCCTCTTTGATCTTGTCCATAAGGTCTTTTTTATGACTTCTTAAAGTTTCAAGATGTTCCTTTAGTTTCTTGATGAAACCTTCTACTCTTCTTAATTTTAATTTCAGTTTTCCATTCTCAGCCTTCTCTTTATCCAGGTCATTAAGTGTTTCTTCAAATTTTTCTTGCAAACTTTCTGAATCCACTATGATCTCCCTTAAGCTGTTAGGCTTTCTCTCCAAGGTCCAATAGCTTTGATACCGATTGTTAGGATTAGGTAATACTGAGAGGGGGGTGAATCATTACTACAAGACTTTAATTTAAACTTCAACCGATTGAAAATAAACCATAACAATGCTGAAATGAAAAGAACATAAATGCACAACACATAACTCATAACACCATGATTTTTTTTTGAGGAAACCCTGGCCAAGGGAAAACCCCGGTGGGGATGGTACCCACAACTATGCACTGAAATGTTATATCCATGTTAGGAGATCTAGCCCTATTAGGAGCTGATTATTACATACTAAATTTCCTTGTTAGAGGAATACAAAACCCTATTAGCGGTATACAAAAACCCTATTAAAGGTGGTGAGATTACAACTCTTACAATCGAAATACTATCTCAAAGAGTTCTCCAAAAATGAACAATACAAGAACTTGTTATCCTTAGATATTTCTAGTTATAGGTCTAGCAAACACTAATCTCACATCTTCTCTTTTCTTTGAGATTCACATCCATCACATCATCATCACAATATCACTAATCACTTCCACAAAACACTCTATACTTATACAAACTCTGCCATCTAGTTGGCTCTCAAAATACATTAAAAAACATAATAAATACTTATGCAAATGCTAAACATAGAGTCATCAATATTATATTACCAAAGTGTCAGAAATATACAACATTTATCTGACTTAGCATGTTTCCATATCAACTAACCTTTCTTCAATGATCGTGACTACTCATATGCCTTGTTACACTGATTCTTTGTCTTCCCATACCTTTAGAACATTGTATCTCACTGATCTGATCACAAAAACACACGTGACCTTAACTGAAGGTCCTACATATCCAAAAATGTCTTATGTTAACTTCCTAATCCATAATACATCATATATTATCATCTCTAACCAAAATTGTAACACAGTATACTGGTAACCTGATTCTATACTTAGTCATTTTCATGATTGTGACTCCAGTACCAAAACTCTCTACATGCGATCACTATAGCATAAGTGTTGCAAAAAATGGCAACCCTTAAGTGATCCCTAGTGCTCCCAAACATCACTTTCCTACATATACATACATACATACATACTGTTGGAAACTACAATTGAAGCAATTGTTATGTTGTCATTGATGTCAAATCTTAACTGATAAGACTGTTGCTACTTAGGAAAGTACTATATCTATTTGAGTGTTGCTAAGGGGATAGGCAAGGTTGGTAACAATAACACCTAAGGAAAGGTTGAGTTATCTTGATACTACAAAGTGTACTTGACTATGTTGTACAATGATGAGACAATGTATTGTTTATCTTAGTAAGATTGAAGACTAAAGTGGTAGGCTTGACCGAGAAAAAATAGAGAAATCATGTTCAAGTTGAGTGATGTTAGTGTCGACCGAGTTAGTGTATGCTGAGAAAAATTCTAGTGTGAACCAAACATTAGTTAATTGCTAAGTAAGACAGTTTAAGATGAGGAAACATTTTTAGTAATGACTGAGCTTTCTACATGATGACCGAGTAGTTGATCATAGTATTGACCAAGCATCACTATTTTTATATTTGAAGAGAATTCAGATTTGGAGCCAACATTGTTGAATTCTTGGATTATGTAAAATGTGCTGACTTTATTTATTCATTCTTTGAAATCATTTAATGCATTGAAAAATGTTTTATTGTAAATCTTTAAGAAATTTGAGATGTTTCTAGAAAAGGAGTCGAAGAACATAAAGTGGGTAGATTCAATGAACCTGACTTAACCCTAATATCTACAAAGGAGATTGAGTAGAAAAAGATGAGTTAACCTAATTGAGGAAGTATTAAGGGAACCTAAGCATTAGGTATGTGTGTGCATGGGTGAACAGAGGATGTTGGAAGATTAGTAGATGTTATTGACTATATAAGAAGAAAAGGCTGAAGGAGAAGTGTGGTGATTGCTTGAAGAAAAGTTCCAAGAAGATCAGAGATGGAGATGAAAAAGTTTCAAAGTCAGTAAACCAGCATTTGTGTACAGAATTGGATCTGATATTTGCAAAGTGAGTTGTATATTTTTCAAATCAATACTGCTGCTACTTTCTAACCATTGTAACAGTCAAAATCTTTTTAACAGAGGTTGACCTAACAGTCATATGTTTAAATCCTTTGAACAAGGTTGCATTCTAATGGAATGTATGTAAGTCCTATAACAAGGCTCACTTTTAACAGTGTGATTGAAATTCTTTAACCGGGTCACACCTAACAGTGTGTATTGTAACCTTTGATAGGGTTGGATTTTAAACAAGCTCACTTCAGAAGAGTGAAAATAATAGTAGCATGTTACAAAGTGGTTTTTCCCAGATTGGGTTTCCACTATAAATCCTAGTGTCAATGCTTGTGTGAATGTTTTGGTTTAGACATTTCTGTGTTTTACAAGTTAGATACAACTAGGTAGTCTACTGTAATGTTATATGTTTCTATTATTGAATCAGTGATGACTGAGTTGGTTTTGGTTGTTAGATCTGATTTAAGGAAAAGTTTTTAAAGTTTGATTTATACATCTGGACCTGAGAACAACTGATTCATCCCCCTCTTTGTTGTTCTAAATCATATTAACTATTGATATTAGAGTTGTGTTGCTTATTATTCATGTTTATATAAATCAAGTTTAAAGGGGCTTGAAGAAAATGATCAGGATGTATAAGAAGGAGGTACCGAAGCTGAATAAGAAAAATTTCCCTGCATGGAAAAGTTTGATGAAGTCACATCTGGCTAGTATTGGTGATTCCACAAAGTACTACATTGAGAATGACTATGTATCACATGTCGCACCTTTGACTGTTGAAGAAATGAGAGCTAAGCAAGAACATAATCAGGAAATGCTAGAAATTGCATCTGTCCTAAGCTATCCAAAATTTGAGGACATTAAGGATTGCACAAGTGTTAAGGAGATGTGGGAAACTCTTGCAAAGATCTATGGTGGTGACATAAATGTACTGAAAGCTAAGGTTGAGAGTCTCAGAGGTAACTTTGATGAAATGAAAATGCAATAAGGTGAGAACATTGCACAATATTGTGGTAGAATAAAAGAATTTGTGAATGCTATTAGAGGAGAAAGTGGGACTATTGAGGATGAAAATATAATTGGTAAAGTACTAAGAAATTTGCATCCTATATATGTTATTAAGATCTCTGCTATTCAGGAATCTAGATGTAACTCTACAAATGTGCTTACTTTGGAAAGTTTGGTAGGCAAGCTGACTACTTTTGAACTCTCTAACTATGATAACTTCACTATTGGTAGTATTGGTAATGTTGAATCTAATTTTAAGTCACAATTAGTTTTGAACAAGCCAAAGAAAGAGAAAGAAATATGCATCAGTGAAAGTAAAAGTGAAAGTTAAAGTGATAGTGACACTTCTGATGAAGAACTTGAAGATCTAGAAGCTCTTATGGCTAGAAGACTGAGAAGGGGAAAAGGAAAATATAAAGGTAAACTCCCTATTATATGTTTTGCATGTAACAAAGTTGGTCATATAGCTGCTAGATGTCTTGATAGGAATGGTAAGGATGAAGAAAGAAAAAGAAAACAAAAAGACAAAAGAGATGGCAGAAGCTACTGAAGTTACAAAGACTACAAAGGAAAAGGTAAGAAATCTTGTTACATTGCTGAAGAAGAAACTGACACTAATAGTGATGATTTTGAAATTGAAGTAGTCTATGTTGCAATGAAAGATGAATCTAATGAGAATGAGAAAACTGCATTGATCTCCTATGTGAACAAGAATGAAAAATGGATTATTGACAGTGGTTGGTCACATCACATGACTGGTGACAAGAGTAAGTTTGAGACCTTACATCATTATAAAGTTAAAAGTGTAAAATTTGGTAATGATGCACCATGTCCTATTAGAGGAAAATGTTTGATGAAACTAACTAATAAGATCTCTTGTGAAAATGCATATTGGGTTGAAGGTCTAAATTATAATCTGCTAAGTGTTGCTCAGCTTAACAACACTGGTTATTGAGTGAAATTTTATCATAAGAAAGCTAAAATATTTGATGCTACTAGTGAACTGATTGGAAGTGGAGAACAGACTAGAGGTAATTTGTTCTATCTTGACCTATCTGAAGAAGCATGTATGGTTGCACAACTTGATGACATTTGGTTATGGCATAAGAGGCTATGTCATGTTAACTTTGATAATCTGGTAGAAATAATTAAGAAGAAAGTAAGAGGTCTGCCTAGATTGAAGAAACCTAAGAATGTGATGTGTAAGGAATGTGAGTTAGGAAAAATGACAAAGTCAAGTTTTAAGAGAAAATCCTTTACTTCTGATAACATTTTAGATTTGGTTCATACTGACCTTTGTGGACCTATGGGTGTACAAAGTTACTGTGGTGCTAGATATTTTTTCTTGTTTGTTGATGATCATACTAGGATGATGCATGTAATGTTTCTGAAAGAAAAATTTGACGCTTTTCAATTTTTTAAGTGGTATTTGGCTAAGGTTGAGAAGGAGATAGGTAGGAACCTAAAATTTCTTAGATTTGACCGAGTTAGAGAATTTACATCAAATAAATTCAATCTATTTTGCAATGAAAGAGGAATCAAAAGACAAATGTCTGCACCTAGAATACCTCCATAGAATGGTATAGCTAAGAGAAGAAATAGATCTATCTTGGATTGTGCAAGGACATGTTGATTGAAAAGAATGCGGCATAGAAATACTAGAAAGAAGCTATAAGTATAGCTATCTACACTCTTAACCGGGTACAGATCAAGAAAGGTACAAATTTGACACCCTATGAATTATGGTATGGGTGTGCACTAAGTGTTAAATACTTTAGAATCTTTGGAAACAAGTGCTACATATTAAAAGACAATAGGAATGGAAATTTTGATGCTAAAAGTGATGAAGGCATATTCTTAGGGTATTCCACAAAAAGTAAAGCTTATAAGTGTTTGAACTCTAACACTAACAAAATTGTGGAAAGTGTGAATGTAAAAGTTGATGAGTATGCAGAAAGAAATGAAGTTGATAGCAAAAGAGAACCAGGAGATTATAGATCTTTTGTGTATATTGAAGAAGAAGAAGAAGCAAGTAATAGACTTGCACCTGATGCCAAGTCTCAGGTAAGCAATGTTGAGTGATAGGAAGAGGTTGCCGAGCATCAGGAAAATAGTACCGAAAGAGAACAAGAACATGTCGAGCGACAAGATAATGCTGTCGAGTATTAGGAAGAGGTTGCCAAGAATTCAGAAGCTAAATCTAAAAATCTTGTTGAGGAACTTGATGAAATAGAGGAGAGAAGAGATGAACCTATTTTGGCAAAATATGTAAGAAGACATCACAAGCCTGAATGGATAATTGGAGACAAACATACTGGAAGTCTGACTAGAAGTAAGACAATGGATCCAACATGTTTACTGTGTGAATTTGAACCTAAGTCAACTAGAGCAGCATTAGACAATGAAGACTGGATACAAGAAATGAATGAAGAAATAAACCAGATAGAGAAGAATGATACTTGGACTCTGGTGCGGAGACCTAAAAACAAAAATGTTATAGGAACAAAGTCGGTATTCTAAAATAAGTTGAATGAAAAAGGTGAAATAACTAGGAACAAAGCTAGGCTGGTATGCAAAGGCTACACACAAGAAGAAGGAATAGATTATGGGGAGACATTTTCCCCTATAGCTAGATTGGAAGGAGTAAGAACTCTTCTTGCATATGTTGCTTATAAAGATTTCAAGGTTTATCAAATGGATGTCAAGTCTGCATTCTTAAATGGAATACTAGAAGAAGAAGTTTACATAGAACAGCCAAAAGGTTTTATTGATCCAAATAGAAGACACATGGTATACAAACTAAACAAAGCACTATATGGATTAAAACAATCTCCCAGAGCATGGTATGAGAGATTGCATAACTACTTGATACATATTGGATTTTCAAGAACAAATGACACAAGCAATCTATACATGAAAGATGAAGAAGGTAAAGGTATCCTGTTGGAAAAAAAAATTGTGGATGATATTATTTTTGGTGGACAAGATGCTTTGTGTAAAAGATTTTCAAATGAAATGCAAACTGAATTTGAAATGAGCATGTTTGGTGAGATCAAATTCTTTGTTGGTATACAAGTATATCAGATGAAGAAAAGAATTTTCATTACACAGTCTAATTATATTAATGAAATACTAAAAACTTTTGGGATGGAAGATTCTAGACCAGTAAGTACTCCTATGGGTACTAGACAAAAGTTATCTAAGAATGATGATACTGCATAAGTGAATTAGACTTTGTATAGATCCATGATTGGAAAATTGTAGTATGTTGTACATAGTAGACTAGATATTGCACTAGTTGTTGGGATTGTGGCAAGATTCTTTTCCAATCCTAAGGAAACACACACAATGGGAGTAAAAAGAATTATGAGATACTTGAAAGGGACTGCTGACTATGGGCTATATTACAAGAAGGATGAAATATTTGAACTAAGAGTATATACAGATGCTGATTGGGCAGGAAATGTAGATGATAGAAAGAGTACTAGTGGTGGAGCTTTCTTTTTTGGATAGAGATTAGTC
The DNA here is from genome assembly GCA_027943335.1 of Chamaecyparis obtusa. Lineage (NCBI taxonomy): Eukaryota > Viridiplantae > Streptophyta > Pinopsida > Cupressales > Cupressaceae > Chamaecyparis > Chamaecyparis obtusa. The sequence goes on along the minus strand of BSBK01012287.1, from coordinate 183,857 downwards.
TCATGGATGAGTAGTCTCATGGATGAGCAAGAAACAAAATTGCATTTCCCAATCTACTGTTGAAGCCGAGTATGTTGCTGCTATAGTAAACTATTCAAATTTGGTATGGATAAAAAAATTGTTGGTAGGCATGAAAGAAGAAATCACTGAACCTGTTGTTATTTTATGTGACAACACAAGTGCTATCAACATTTCTAAGAATCCAATGATGCATACTAAGACCAAGCACGTAGAATCAAGTATCACTACTTGAGAGAATTGGTACAAGACAAAGATGTCTGAATGGAATATGTGAATACAAAAGAACAATTAGCAGACATAACCACTAAAGCTTTAACTAAAGAAGCACATGAGTATTTGAGAAGTCAATTAGGGGTCCTTCCCATAACTGAGTCTACCTAGTTAAGCTAGGAGCACTACATCAAATATGCTACAGCAGAATATCTGACAAATTGATGCAGAAGATTGTCACACTTTAGGACTGGCCTAGAGTTGTGAAGAAGAGCAAAGACAAGGAATCAGTCATAAGTAAGATGAAAAAGGGAGAAACACTAAGCTACATAGATAATATCTACATCTGATGGATGTATGTTTTAGTTGCTACTTTGGCATTTTTGTCAAAGAGGGAGATGAACTGAGATGATATAATAACACGACACTGAAAAGAAAAGTAAGGAGATGATGAACTGAAATGAAGAATCAGGATAGAGGGAGATATGGATATTTTTGATGGTCAGAGAAGTGAGGCTTATAGATTCTAAATCAAAATGAAGCTAAGGATATTAAATTGTTTTTTCTAATGGATAGATAAGTTTTGGATTGGTTGGTAATCCATGTGTTATTCAAGTGATATCATATGATGCTGCCATCAATGCCAAAGAGGGAGATTGTTGGAAACTATAATTGAAGAAATTGTTGTGTTGTCATTGATGTCAAATCTTAACTGATAAGGTTGTTGCTACTTAGGAAAGTACTATATCTATTTGAGTGTTTCTAAGGGGACAGTCAACGTTGGTAACAATAGCACCTAAGGAAAGGTTGAGTTATCTTGATACTACAAAGTGTACTTGCCTATGTTGTACAATGACGAGACAATGTATTATTTATCTTAGTAAGATTGAAGACTAAACTGGTAGGCTTGACTGAGAAAAAATAGAGAAATCATGTTCAAGCCAAGTGATGTTAGTGTCGACCGAGTCAGTGTATGCCAAGCAAAATTCTAGTGTCGACCAAACATCAGTTAATTTTTGAGTAAGACAGTTTAAGCCAAGGAAACATTTTTAGTAATGACCGACCTTTCTATATGAAGACTGAGTAGTTGATCATAGTATTGACTGAGCATCACTATTTTTATATTTGAAGAGAATTCAGATTTGGAGCCAACATTGTTGAATTCTTGGATTATGTAAAACATGTTGACTTTATTTATTGATAGTTTGAAAGCATTTAATGCACTAAAAAACATTTTATTGTAAAACTTTAAGAGATTTGAGATGTTTCTAGAAAAGGAGCTGAAGAACATAAAGAGGGTAGATTCAATGAATTTGACTTAACTTTAAGATCTACGAAGGAGATTGAGTGGCAAAAGATGAGTTAACCTAATTGAGGAAGTATTAAGGGAACCTAAGCATTAGGTATGTGTGTGCATGGGTGAACAGAGGATGCTGGAAGATTAGTACATGTTATTGACTGTATAAGTAGAAAAGGCTAATGGAGAAGTGTGGTGATTGCTTGAAGAGAAGTTCCAAGAAGATCAGAGATGGAGATGGAAAAGTTTCAAAGTCAGTAAACTAGCATTTGTGTACAGAATTGGATCTGATATTTGCAAAGTGAGTTGTATGTTTTTCAGATCAATACTGTTGCTACTTTCTAACCATTGTAATAGTCAAAATCCTTTTAATAGAGGTTGACCTAATAGTCATATGTTTAAATCCTTTGAACAAGGTTTCATTCTAATGGAATGTATGTAAGTCCTATAACAAGGCTCACTTTTAATAGGGTGATTGAAATCCTTTAATCGGGTCACACCTAATAGTGTGTATTGTAACCTTTGACAGGGTTGGCTTTTAAGTGAGCTCACTTCAGAAGAGTGAAAATAATAGCAGCATGTTACAAAGTGGTTTTTCCCAGATTGGGTTTCCAGTATAAATCCTAGTGTCAATGCTTGTGTGAATGTTTTGGATTAGACATTTCTATGTTTTATAAGTTAGATACAGTTGGGTAGTGGATTGCAATGTTATATGTTTGTATTATTGAATCAGTGATGACCGAGTTGGTTTTGGTTGTTAGATCTGATTTAAGGAAATTTTTTTGAAGTTTGTTTTATACATCTGGACCTGAGAACAACTGATTCAGCCCCCCTCTCTGTTGTTCTAAATCATATTAACAACATACATACATACATACATACATACATACATAGACATACATACATACATACATACATACATACATACATACATACATACATACATACATACATACATACATACATACATATATATATATATATATATATATATATATATATATATATATATATATATATATATATATATATATATAGGCACACACACACACACATACATACATATATATATTAGGCCCATTTTGCAAAGCCAAAGAAATTTCTAAAGATTTCTTGGCTTTGGGGATCAATTAGTGGGATAAAATGGAATAGTAAAGACAAGATCATTTGCATTACACAAGTACTCAGAACGATCTTTCTAATTGTTATAAATTTGATAAATTTTGAGTTTATTATGTACATGTTTTTTGACATCAATTAAATTTATGTTTCTTACCAAAAATAAACTAATGTATTTGACATTCATGGGAAAATAGTAAATAAGAGAAAACAAAATTCTAAAAAATCACAACACATCTAGTATTGTAGTATTCTTTCTATTAAAAAAAACATTTTGAAGTTGGAAAAATACATGACAAGTTACAAGTTACCAAAATAACGTATGTCAAATTTACAGTTAAGTCAACTTCATACTTTAATAAAATATGAAGTACTAATGATAAACTTATGAAACCAATTCTAGGTAGTAGATATGGATGTTACAAAACTAAATTTTCAAGAATCACATTGATATTTTTTTTTAAAAAAAAATTATGCTTTACGAAAAGAGTGTCACTCATTAAAAATGATGTTTTCAGCAACATAATAGTTTTTGTGGGAAAAAGAAAATTTGATTCAAATCAAATCCAAAAAAAATTAAAAAATATATTTAGAATATAGATAAAAAATCCTAAAAGATTCTAATTTACTTCATCTTCTTATTTGTAACGGTTTGGCGGAAATGTACATTCAAAGAGAAATTTTTATTCAAAATATACACTTCAGTGTCTGTTTAGGTAAAAAAGTGTAACCCACTAGTGTGGGTCCGCCTGGCTATAAGGACACAATATCTATGGGAATATCTTACCATCCATATCTTGGTTATGGATTTGAGTGTCGAAGGATTTTCACCTTAAGGATTCATTTGAACCTTGTTGAAGGTAAGACCATGGTCTAGTTGGGTAATGTGACCCTAGTTTCCAGCTATAGTTGAGCTCTCAACAACAAAGAAATCATATTTATCCTATGCTTGGTGTTTGGTTGGGCTTTGAGTATCCCTTCATGTTGAAGGAGTGCACTTTTGAGAATTTTATATGTGAGTTCTCTTTTTTGGGAGAGGAAACCTTGTATGTTTGTATCTCTTAGTATCCATGAGTTGGATGTAGTATACCTTAGATAAGTGCAATTTTTGTATAAAATCCTTACCCTTTTGATTATTTTCTTACCTAGTGAGAATTTGGTTGGATTAAAGATGACCTCAAATGTAAAAAACTCATGCAAGTCCAACATGATCACATAATTCAAGAATAGTAGCTATTGGTAAAAGACAAAATAGTAGCTATCGGTTAAACATTAGAGTAGCTATCGGTAAAAGACAAAATAGTTATCGGTATAACTAATTTAATGGCTATCATTTTATGTTCAAATTTTTGAATAAGTTTGAAATCTCTATGATAGTGATTCACCCCCCTCCATTCTTAGTATCCTACCTAGAATTTTCCAAGAATTGGTATCAGAGCATTGTTTCTCTAGAGGAAACTTTAACATCTTAAGAGTAGATCTAGAATCATGGGAAGTTATAGGCATCAGAGAGAGTTGGAGGAATCCCTATAAGATGTTAATGAATAGATCCATGATCTGAAGAGTAAGCTAAAGACATCATTTGAAAAAAGAAAGAAACTGGCAGAAAGACTGCAAATGATCCTTTATGACCTTGACAAACTATTAGAAGTCAGCATCAATTCTGAGAAAGGTGATGAGGCTATACAATACCTATTGAAAAAGAGTGATGAATTAATTTTATAAATCAGTCAAATGAAAAAGGAACATGAAAGTCAAGCCTTGAGAATGACATAAGTATTGGAAAGAATGAGGACTGTCGAAAGTGCCAAAGAAATGCCTGAAACTGAGAAGAGAAATGTTGAAGAAACAATCAGAGATAAAGACTTACTCCTACAAGTAAAAATAGAAGAAGTCTGAGAAAGAAATGGCATGATAAAAGGTATTAGTGATAAATTTCAACTACAAGTAGAAAATTAGAAGATGAAGCAAGAAAATAAAGATTTGAAAAACAACCTAAAAGTTGAAAAAGAAATCAATGCTGGAATCACAAAGTTTGAACAAAGCATGCAAACAATTGATGAATGAATGAAAAATGAAAGAAGACTAGGTCACATTACCTCACTAGGGTATATGAGAGGAAATACAATGGAGATCAAAGAATCATCAAAATTTGGAAAACTAACTTATGAAGATACCAATGATACACAAGGTAAGAAACCCTACAAACCTACCCACTACAATTATGGATAATATGGTCATACAACAAATATTTGTAGATGAAAATGAGTGAAAATTCCTAAAAGAACATTCTTTAATGGCTACTAGTATAATTGCAACAAGTTTGGTCAAGAATTTATTGAGTGTAGATCTAAAACTATTAATAGAACATTTGAGGAAAATTTCTATGGGTATTGCTACAAATGTAATCACTATGGACTCAAAGTTGAAGAATGTAAAACTAAGGCACTGACAACAAGAAAATCAATTTATTATCAGAGAAGAGAAACAAACAATTCTATTACATGTTTTAACTATGGAAAACTTGGACATCTAGCATCAGAATGTAGAAAAGAAAATTAGGAAGTAAGAACTAAACCATGGAGACCATTTTCACTACTGTGTTATATTTGGTTAAAGTTTAGTCATGCCACCCACAACTGGAGATATAAATACACTGCCACCAATGACACTAAAGGATAAAGAATTATAAATAAAGAACAAGATAGAGAAAAAATTAAGAAGATGTGGAGATCACATCATCAATGGAAGACCCAGTGTTAGATGACATAGAGAATTCATCTATTGACGAAGCAAGTAAGTAAATTCTTAGGAACATAGAACGTTATTGAAATAGTTAAGAAGTCTCTTAAATCAAATTTTGAGCTGAAATATTCAAAAGCATAAAATAGATGTAGTGACAATTAGGAAAAAAGAAAAATTGATTAAAATTATTAAGTATAAGATTACTATCAATAAACTAAGATCACTATCGGTATTAAAGTGACTATCAGCCTATAATAAATGTTTTAGTACAATAGTCATTTGATACCTTGACATTATACATAATGACACTTATCATAAAATAGTCACATTTTAAAAAGTCACTATGAAGAATAAAGCCTGGGGAAATATTGTTGTGTATTGTGCCAATTAATTCTATAAAGGATTCAGATGGATTGATTGAAATACAAACCCTAAACACTCAAACTATTGGATACACAAAGAAACATACTAAACTCATAATGACAAAGAGAATGATATTAGTTAACATATTAGAAGAGGATGAACTAGAATAAATCACAGATCTGAGTGGAGTTGGAGCATTATATCGAATACCATACAAAGTCATGTTGATAGAAGATGTAAGATATTTTATTCAATACAAAAAGATTGAAATCAGTGATGAAGATATAAGGAAAACCTACTAGGAACTATATAGAGAGGAAGGAATGCTAAATGAAGAGTATGGGCATCTAGAAATAAAAGGATTAACATACATCGTGCACATGCCAAAGAAATTTGAAGTTGACTGGATCAAGTTTGTATTGAGTCAAATACATGGAGACTATATCTAGATGGAAGGAGATAGACAAATCCAAATCATAAAGGAAATCATCAATATAGTCACAAGACTATCGACTAATGGCAGAGAATGTGTAAAGGATTTGGATCCTAAAATATAAACTGAAGGTTTAGTAAGGTACAAGTAAGATCATAATTTTTTTCTATGAGAAACATTTTGGATAAGGAAATCAAATTTGTATGAATTATTATTGGCTACAAGATCTATCAAGAAAATTAGTTAGACAATATATCAGGAGGATAAATACAAGTTTCATATGAGATTGTTAGTGAAGGTAATAGGTATGACTTAGTAGAAATGATGTGGAATCAACTAATGGTAGATCTAAGGAAAATCAAGAAACAAGGATTAATGTTTGGAGCACTACTGGTACATGTATATTTTTCTATATACCAAACTATTTTCCAGGCATCAGAAGAGTAAATTGGACATTAGGTGAACCATTTATACATCATATTAATAAGTACATTGAACAATTAGAAATTAATTATAACACAATAATGTAGATTTATTTCAAATAATTTCAAGGAAGAATGTATGATAGATATCGAATACCAGATCATATTGTTGAAAAATATAATGAAGATATATGTTTTCTAGTTAGCACACATTCATGTATAATCAAAGTAGTGGATCCAAATATATCTTGGTTACAACCATTTGGATATGAAACAAAAGAGAATAAACTTACAATAAGTATTGAGCAACTATTGAGTCAACCTAAGGATATAGAAGCTAATCAATTGGGAACCTATGAAGAAGTGTACAAAATAATAATATAAGATTAGAATAAATCAAAGGGAGAAAGCATCAATACATTGAAAAGATAGAAACCAATACAGTACCAGATACATATGCCAAAATAAAAAAGTTAGGTAAACAAAGACAAGATACTGACAAAGGAGTTGAGGAAGAGTTACCTCCAACAAAGAGAAAAATACACCAAGGTGAAATACAAGAAGTCAATCAATAGTAAAAAGAAGCACACGAACATGAAAAAAAATTAAAAATGAACCTAAAACTAAGATAGAAATGTCAAGAGTGAAAATTCCAAGAATAGTTACTATAATACCCCAAAAATGGGCTATAGGTTCATTAACCTCCTATATCAACACATCAAATGAAATCAACATCAAAGTCCTAATCTAAGGCACATCTGAACATCATCGAATCCTAATTGATTATCTCAAATTCTGCATTGGGGAATATTCCTAGTAATATTCCTAATCATCATAATTATCTTTAATTTAATGATTATTTGGCGATAAATCCTATTTATCCTAAAGTTTGATTAATTGAATATTCTAAATATTTAATTAATTAGATTTAATACTACCACTTAATTATTTAATTAGATTTAATTTATTCCTAAATTGTATTATTATTTTTGACAATAAATCAAATATTCTATGACTAATTGATTACATTATTATTTAATTAATTAATGTCAATTGTCAAATTTAATAATATAGTTTTTGAATAAAAGTTTGATTTAATAATTGATTAACCCATAAATCAATTGTTTTATTTTTTAAAATCAGTTAAGTTGAGGATAAATCACTTTATTTATTTATTTAATTCATGATTAATTATGCACTTCTAAAAAAAATTTAAACTATAAATCAGAAAATCAATTCAAGTTGTTTTAAAAAGTAAATTCAACTCTCTTTTGAGTTAAAAGTTGATCTCAACTTTTGATTTAAATCAAAAAGCTATTTTTGCATGATTTTTTGTGAGTTAACTATCTTTAATTCCTTGTTGACTCAAAAATCAACTAGAGTGATTTATGGCTTTTTACATGCATCCCCAAAGCCCTGGATTTCTATAAAATCAAGACCTCAGCTCTTCACAAATCATCTCACAAGTTTGCATACTTACTCTGCCAAAATCAATCCAAGAATTTGCACAATCACACTAGTAAATTGACATCTGAAGAATTGAAGCATCTTTGTGAGTCAACAACTTTTGTGAGATCATTCTTATTAGCATATCATTATAGCTTAATTTGCATATCAATTTTTCATCTAGAATAGATTCATATCAGTTTATCTCATATTATTGCATAGAAAATCCAAAAATATAGATTAATTTGCATTCATTCCATATCTAGATTTTGCATTCAAATCCTTCATTTAGGTGTCATCGAGGTCACTAATTTCAGTCAAATCTGAGAATACATACTCGCATCTACTAGAAGGCAATAAATCACCTGGTTAGCATAGTTTAAATTACTCACATATTTCAATTTTTGCTAACCTCTAATGTTTTATTGAAGTGTTGTGTTTATAGCTAGGGACAAAATTCACACACACATTTCTGGCGCCCACCGTAGGGCCCTGAAATGGGTTTCCATTCAATTTCTATCAATTTCTATCATCTTCTTGTCATTTTCTATTCCAAAATTTCTATCCGTACAATTTTCATATGAGTTTTGTCAAAAACTCATACCAGGAAATACCCACTATCATACGATAGTTTATTTGCTAGAGGATCGTATCGTCAGAATCATAGTGTCATTTGGAAGCCCTGTTGTCGTATGATCTAATACCTAATGTCGTACAAGTTTCTGGACTATCATCTGGTAGGTGACCCACTATCGTACAAGTTTTAGTGCCAGGTTTTAATTGTTGTTTCACTTTTTCAACTAGTTTTCCAGATTTGTTTTCATGATTTGGACTAATAGCTAAGATTAACAATTGAAATTTGTTGTTTCTGATTGATTTCTACTGATTTTGATTGGGCAAAAGTGTGAGAGTTGGTAAAAATAGGTAAGAATCTACTAAGCACGTTGCGAGGAGTTTAGGTAATCTTCTCAGCTAATAACATTTCGATTTGGATTAAAAAGAACTCTTGCATGTCAAGCTTGTGTGACCTTTATTGCTTTCATATCAAAGATTTCATTTTGGGCTATAAAAATGAACATAGATTTGCTTTTCAGCATCTTTGTTACACATAGTAAATAGGCCCTATGAACACTATTTGTGGTTCTTGAGAGAGTGGGTTTCCACCGAAACTCTTCTCAACAAAGGAACCCTTGTAGGTAGGGAGGTTACTAAGAGCATCTCACGTTCTACTAGATTTGTGCATCTTCAGCTTCTGATTGATACATTCTCTCTCCAGAGAGGTTGATAGATCATAAGTGGTTGACATCATAGATCTTTTTGAGATAATCTTGGTTTGAGCGTGTTGGATTAATCTATCTACTTTGTTTGGGTTAAAAGTGAAAAGGCTAGAGGACTATGTTCTACTCCCTTCTTGGGTAGTACCAGAAGCTCAGATCCTTGAATCTAGAACCAGTCTCCATGTGGTATATTTTATGAGTCACCTTTAGAGAGGGTTAATCATAGTGGACATTCCCTTAATTGGGTCAACCATGTTGATGAAACCTCAAGTGGTAATAGCCATTTTCACCATGGTAGCAGTAGTCGCTATATAAATGTCCTTGTGGAGGAAATCTTCATAGGTGTGGTCTCTTGTTGGGCTATCAGATCTCCCTAGTAGCTCTTGATTGATTAATTTCTCAGACTATGTCAAAACCCTAGTGCACCTAGATTGGAGTTCACCCTCTCAAGATCACAAAAGTTGCAGAGTCAGACCATTACTAAAAAACCTAGTGAGGCCAAATTTTCATTTTCTAGGAATATGTGCATTATTGCAAAACTTTTTGGAACATACATTATTAGAACTCCTAGGGATTAGCACCATTCAATCACTTGATTGTTCATGCGTAGGGTTTCTTTGTCCCCTGTTCATTGTTTTCAGACATGCTTGAAATCACTTGCTTTCTATTTTGCGTGCTTGTTTATCTATCTAGTTACTAAGAATGAATCAATTCGCTACAATCTTCAAATCTGGATAGATAATTTTGTGAACAATTTGAAACTAAAATCTAAAAAATTGCAAAATATGATGTCAAACACCTTTTTGGAGTCAAAAGTCATCTTGTAAAGTTAGTCAGTCATACGAATTTTGGCTATTGTCATTTCAGAACCCCCAGATTGTCATATGGTAGCTGGTATATTATCGTACGAGTTTTGCTGCCAGTTAATTCAAAAAAGTCAAAAACCCTGCCATCAACTGTCATGCAAGTTTTGCAATAGTTGTATGATTTTTTCAATTATCATTTCATGCTAAGCCCACTCTCGTACTAGCCTGTAGAAATTTGTTTGAGAAATTTTGAAAAATTGCCAGAAAGTTGTTAGAATTGCCAGATACCCAACTTTTTCAGCCTATTAAAAGAATTTGTCAAACAAATCACTGTGTCTGGAATAGAGCAGCAACTACTGAGAATCCAATCATTTTCCTAAAGCGGCCTCTTGAATCCAATTCAATCTTCTATTTAATTGATTTGAGTCCTTTTTATCTTATGCCAAAACCTTGTGATAACTATCAATCTTCAATCCATCTTCAAAATGGCTAAGTGTTGTGAACTCATGTCTTCTATCTTTTGGGAATCTACCCATACATCCAGGGCACAGTCTCCTTCATTTACATCTAATCTAAGCTTCAATCAATCAAACCTTGACAAGGTTGTGACATTTGATCTTCTTGAATTAGATCTTTCTTCAGTTGTCTTCATCATATTCTTTTGCTTAAACTAGAGCTTCCTCTCACAAAAAATCTAGAGAAATATCCCATACCTTACCTTTGAATACTCTCTAGGATCCAACTCTTGAGCAACTCTACAATTCTAGTCTTTATGAGGATGACAGTCTTGGCAATTTTCAATTGAAATTTGGTTACATTCCTCCTTCATCAACTCATGGAGGTAATCAAAAAACTCCTCCTTAATCTATCCTAGGAAGAAATCCTACCATGTCTCTAGTAGGGACAAACTTTGGCTCTCAAAGAGCTCAATCTCAACATGGTGCAAATCAGGAACCCACACCTGAAGAAATTGCTCAGTATCAAAATGATGATGACTTCAAAAGAATGATGAATCATTTCTTGAAAGAAGATAGAGAAGCATACTTTTTACAATTAGCTCATCAAGGAGCTAAAATTCCTCCTAACTTTAATGTCAAAGATATCATTACATATGAGGAAGAAACTCCACTCATAGCTATGATGAAATAGATCCATGCCATGCAAGTCAAACTTAATAAACTTGAGAAAGAAAAGGAACCCAAAGAGTTCTCCATGGAGGCCCTATGTCCTTTTCCATTTGACAAATACTTGTACATGCCACCATTCCCAAAAAGAGTGGAGATGCCTAAGTATGATAAGTATGATAGACACTCTAATCCTCAAGATCATGTTAGAGAATTCTGCACACAATATATGGAGTTCATGCATGAACCAACCCATCTGATGCATCTCTTTCCTTGATCTCTAGGATGAGCAGCCATTCATTGGTTCTCTAGATGGCCTTCTACTATCAAAACTTTTGAGGAGTTGATCAAATTTTCCTATCACCAATACTCCTACAATATCCAACATCTCGTCACCATGATTGATATCTCCAATCTCAAACAATATCTAGGAGAACCATTCTTGACATTTCTCAAGAGATGGAGGAAGAAATTCTCTCTATATGCTAGGCCCATTCCAAAAACTAAAAAACTAGAAATCTTCATCAATAATCTTGTCCCAGAGATCAACTACCCTTTACAAATGCAAGATCATACATCTTTTGATAAGATGGTAGACAATGCAATCAAAATTGAAAAAGTACTTGTGAAAAAAGGAGACATCACACTTCAAAAGGACAAGTACAAATCAGGATCCAGATCTAAAGACAAGAACAAAAATTGGAACAAGAATAAAGGCATTGTCACAGATGGTGTTTTTGATACTATCCATACCCCATCAAAGGCACCATCTTTCAATCTAACTATTGGTACCCAAGCCATCAAAGCTTCAAAGAAAAAGGTGTCTGAACCATCTCAAAAGAAGTCAGAATACAAATCTTGGTCTGCTGATAATAAATGAAAGTTCACTCCTCTTGGAGAATCTTTAGAATTAGCTATGAGAACTCTACTGGCTAATAACATCATTTCTTTGCCTAAGATCTGACAATCTAATCCTGATCCTAAACCAAAATGGTGGAGAGAGAATGAATTTTGTGATTTTCATCAAGGTAAAGGTCACAAAACTAATAACTTCTTACGCTTGAAACATACTATTCAAGATCTTATTGATAAGGGAGACAACATGATTGACAATCATAAGAGCAACAATTATCATACCACATTCATAGAACCATTTCCAAAAAAATGGTCAAGAAGTTTCATCTTCTCAGCCTAATATGGGGGCAAAGGTCAATTATGCTTACCCTAGAAATAATGTTGTTATCAATATGGTTGAACCTTGTCTCTCTGAGCATTGCAATGTCATCACAATTGTGTGAAGAGATAGAGATCATGCTTCAACTAATGCAGTTACTTGATCACAAGCTCAGACACATCTGAATGGACAAATCCTAGATTCATCAAATGTCCCTAAGATGCCCTTCAATCTTTCTTCCATTTCCAAATAGAAGGCTATTTCTAAATCTTCCAATCCTAAAGATACGAGGCCATCATCTTATAGTATTGTTCAACAACTCCAACACACTAATGTAAAAATTTCCATGTTTGAGTTGCTTCAGATATCTCTAGCTCATAGAGCTATTCTAGACAAAGCTTTGCTCAGATCCAATGTTCCTGATGATCTTGATTTAGACAAGTTCCAGACTATGGCTAGACATCTTACATCTCTGTAATATATCTCCTTCTCAGAGGAAGATGACAACTCCTTGAGTCACCTACATAACCAGCCCTTACATATAGAAGTCTAGATCCAAAACCATAGAGTCAAACATGTGTTGATAGATGGGGGTGCTAGCCTAAACATTTGTTCTTACAGCTTGGTCACACAATTGGGATTTTCAAAATTGGCTATTGATCCTAGAAAGAAAATAATTGTAAAATCCTATGATAAACAAGAAAGATCTTCTAAAGGTACCATTGTCTTACCTATCAAAGCAAGTCTAGTTATCAGAGATACTATATGTCAAGTTCTTGATCTACCTTTGGCTTACAACATTCTTCTAGGGAGACCATGGATACATGAGATGAAAGCTATTTCTTCTATATTCCACCAATGTTTGAAATTTCCTTATGAAGGAGTAGAGGTCACTATTCCAGCAGGCATATCCACCACTTGCAATACATTGGAAGAAAGTGTAGATAAACTTGTACCTAATAATAGAGAATCTTCCATTGAGCCAACAAAAGAAGCATCCACATCTAAAAAGGAAGACCTTTCAAAAGAGGTCAATATCAAAGAAAATGGTATGGGAGAATATACTATAGAACCAGTCTTATCTTTGATATCTCTACCTATCTCACCTAAGTCTTATGGACAATCTTTAAAATAGTACAAACCAAACTCTAAAGAACCTTTTGAGGCATATAAAAAGAATTTTTTAGAAAAACAAGTCTCCAAATAGGAATTTGAAGAGGATGAAGTTGTGCTTGCATGGCTATACAAAGATGAACCTGAATCTCAAGTTGTTCAAACTAGTGACTCTACAGTATCCAAAATCTCTTCTAAGTCATATGGTCCAGGAGATAAAGTGATAGCTAAGATGGGATATTTAGGTAAAGGACCTCTAGGAGTTAGAGGAGAAGGTCTTATAACACCTATTTCACATGTTGGTAGGATAAACAAAGATACTGTTGGCTTAGGCTTTAAAAAGAAACCCTTCCACCTTAAAGGTAATTGTTCTCATGTCATAGAGTAGATCGCACTAGGAGAACCCCTTCTTAAGAAGGAAGAAACTAAACCATCACATAGTGATTTAGATATCTTTGAACTCATCCCTTATGAGCATTTGCCTAAGGAAATCAAAGACCTCCTTGAAGCTGAAGATGATCCAATAAAAAGAATCAATGTAGTAGAAACACAAGAACCTACTATAGAGCAAGAGATAGTTGCAACACAAGAACTAGCTAATCTCAAAGATAATCAAACAGACAAAGAGGAAGGTGGTGGTTATTCTAAGATAGACTCCCATGAGTATGAATTCAAATCAGAATCTGAGGGTAACCCTTCTTGGGGTATTCATCCTAACTTTACTCATGTTCTTAGATTTCCTAGAGGCATAGATGAAGAATCTAATGACTATGAATGGGGAGCCATTCCAAAAGAAGATGAGCTTATTACAAAAAAACATGTTGATGTTATTCACCAATATGCACCTAAACCCAATGTAAGTCTAGAGTGAAATAATGAACTTATCGAGTCTGATCCACCTATGGTTGAATTGGACTCCCACAATGACATTGAGCCTATTCATGAATTGAATGTCTTAAGTTGTAATATCACCTTTAAACTCAAGTGTCGGGTTAGGACCAATGATGATAGATCCATATCCATAAACACTATCTCCCAATCTTTCCCCACTTTGACTATCCAACATCCCCAACTTCTTGATCAAACCTCCACAAATTCGAGCCATGATATTTATACCTTCTCGAATGACTATGCCCTTTCTTGCTACCTCAATATAGTTGAGCCCATGAGGGCTTCCATCAGTGAACCAAGCGTTAGCATGATAGAGTCAGACATCAAGTATCTTAGTCAGAAAAATAAGAATAAGAATAAAAAGAAAAGGAGTTCTGAGGGTGAAAACCACTTTGTGGTAGTCTCAGAAGCTACAAAAATAAAAATAAAAGATGTATCCAAAGGTGAAAACCTCTCTGAGGTGCCTAAGGATGAGATATTTGATGTCCTTCTGAGTCATTTATAGGATAGATCTCTAGTTCTAATTGAGCCCACTCAATCCATCAACTTGGGAATAATAGAAGAACCACAGTTGATCCATGCAGCACATTCTTTATCAGAAGAAGAGAAGTGAAAATTTACTACATTCCTAATAGAAAAGAAGATCAACTTTGCATGGAAATATTTAGATATGCTAGGGATGGATCCTAATCTTATAATGCATCATTTATGTATAGCTCCAAATGTCAAACCTGTTAAGCACAAATTGAGAAAGATGCATCCTCATGTTGCAGTCTTGGTAAAAGCTGAATTAGAGAAGCTCCTAAAAGCCAGATTTATTTGAGTTATCGATTATGTAGAATAGATATCTAATATTGTACCTATTTCAAAACTAGATAAATCAATCAAAGTGTGCACAAACTTTAGAGATGTCAACAGAGCATGCCCTAAGGTTGATTTTCCACTACCTAACATTGATATGATAGTGGACGTGATGGTGGGTTTCAAGATGTATTCCTTAATGGATGGTTTTTTTGGATATAATCAAATAAAAATTTCTCTAGAGGATCAAGAGAAAACTACTTTCACATGTGCATGGGGCACTTTCTATTGGAATGTCATGCCATTTGCGCTTAAAAATGTTGGTGCTACATATCAAAGAGCCATGACATCTATTTTTCATGACATGATGCATAGGACTATGGAAGATTATGTTGATGATACTTTAGAAAAATCTATGATTAGAGATGAACATCTAAATGACTTGAGAAAGATACTAGACAGAATGGAAAAATTTAGTCTTAGACTAAATCCTAAAAAGTGTGCTTTTGGCGTCACTTCTGGAAAGCTCTTAGGATACATAGTTTCAAAGAAGGGCATTGAAGTTGATCCAGCTAAAGTGAAGGCTATCATGGAGATGCAGCCTCCAAAGAATATTAGTCAAATGAGGACATTTCAAGGATGAGTTCAATCCATCATATGCTTCATATCACAGCTAGCAGACATATCACAACCTTTTACAAAAACATTACATAAAGGTGTGACATTTGCATGGAATGAAGAATGTGAGAACAACTTTAATCATATCAAGAAGTATTTATCAAATCCTCCTATCTCGATGCCTCCCATTCTAGGGAAGCCTTTGATCTTATATGTCTCCACTACAGATACATCACTGGGGGCATTGCTTGCACAACATGATAAGAACAAAAAGGAAAGAGCTATATACTATATCAGTAGAACATTGGTGGCATACGAAAAAGAATTATTCTATGATTGAGAAGGCTTGTCTAGTTGTGATCTTTGCATCATAGAAACTGAGACATTATATGTTAGTTCATACCACACATTTGGTAGCTAAAATTGATCCACTCAAGTACCTGCTAAGCAAAGCTTCCCTCATGGGTAGATTAGCTAAATGGGTCATGCTCTTAAGTGAATTTGACATTGAATATGTGGAAAGAAAAGCTATCAAAGGACAAGTAATTGTTGATCAATTAGTAGATGCACCTATGATTGATAATACACCAATGCAAATGGAATTTCCAGATTCCTCTATCATGAATCTTTCTTATAGAGAATGGCAGTTATTCTTTGATGGCTTCTATACACAAAATGGATCAGGAGCAAGCATATTATTTATAACTCCTCAAGGATACTCAATCCCAAAAGCATTTAGATTAAAGTTCCCTTGCACAAACAATATTGCAAAATACGAAGCCCTTCTTAATGGCATGAAACTAGCAATTGAGTGGAGAGTAATAGAATTACACATTCATGGAGACTCACAACTTGTTATCCATCAAGTCAATGATGTGTACCAAAATAAAGATGAAAAGCTCATTCCTTATAAGAGAATGGTAGATGATCTAAAGAATTATTTCCTATCTATCACATTTGAGCAACTTCCTAGAATAGAGAACAAGGCTGTCAATGCAATGGAAATGCTATCTACTCTATTACAATAGCCTAAACATGAGCTACACTATGAGTTCCTGGTGAAAGCACTATCTTATCCTACATATGATTCCCCTGAAACCCGCATGATCTGCACTATTTTTGGTCATGATTCATCCAGATACAAAAACCTATTCTCCTATCTCCAAGACCAAATCATTCCCAATACCTTCAACTGCCATGAAAAGAGATACCTTATCCATAATGCATCCTGATATGTCATCATTGGTCATGATCTATACAAATGAGGTCTAGATGGTACGCTACTTAGATGTTTAGAATGGGAAGAGTCTCAATGTGCATTAGAGGAAGTCCATGATGGTATTTGTGGGTCACACTCAAATGGTTTAACACTAGCTCCAAAACTTATTAGGGTTGGGTACTATTGGCCTGAAATGGAGAAAGAGTCTATCAAGTTTACTAAGAACTATCAAAAGTGCCAAGTGCACGACAACTTAATTCATGCTCCAGGGAGAGATCTAATTCATTTTACTACACAATGGCCTTTTCACCAATGGGCATTTGATCTTATAGGAGCTATACATCCTAATTCTTCTAATGGACATACCCATATAATCACAGCTACAGATTATTTTACAAAATGAGTAGAAGTAGTCCCTTTGACACAAGCAATTGGAAAGTAAATATCTATGTTCATATTGAACTATATCATATGTTGATATGGGATACCTCATTCCATAATCATAGATAATGGTGGACAATTCAAGAACAAAGATCTAGATGATCTATGTGCTAAATTCAAGATTACACAACATTTGTCATCTATCTACTATCCTCAAGGCAATGGATAAGTATAAGCTTCTAACAAGAATCTATTGAAAATCTTGCACCATACAGTTAATAAAATAGGAAGAGACTAGCATCTCATGATCAATCCAGCTCTTTGGGCCTACAGAACAAGTATCAGAATGCCCACTGGGGCTACACCTTTTTCTTTAGTTTATGGGTCTAAAGCGGTACTGCCTATTGAGGTTGAAATCCCATCACTAAGAATCAAAATGCATGGTCTAGTAATTGATGATGACTATAGAGTGTCTAGGCTGCAAGAACTTGAACTACTAGATGAGCATAGATAGGCAACGTATGATCATCTTAGAGTATATCAGAAGAGAATGTCTAGAGGCTATAGCAAGAAAGTTAGACACAGAGAATTTTGGGTTGCTGATCTAGTCTTGAGAGAGAATCCTAAAAATCAATCACATCAAGAATGCAAGGGGAAGTTTGAACCCAACTGGCTAGGTCCCTTTATTATCACTGCTACTTTTGGCTCTGGTGCCTATCAACTCTCAATGACTGAAGGAGAACAACTTCAAGAACCAATCAACGTTCTCCATCTGAAGAAGTTCTATGCCTAAGGCATTCAGTCTATGGTAGAATGTCCTGAAAAAATTATAAAATTGGAAAAATTCATGAAAAAATGAACAAGATGGTGAAAACCTAGCAATAGGTGCCTTGATGATTCACAAAAAATGTAAAAAAATGAAAAATACAAAAAAATGAGAAAAAAGAAAAAGTGCCTTGGTGAAAACTTTGAAACAGGCACCCTGGTAGCAAAAATAGAATCTCTACGAAGATGGTGAAAACCTAGCAAATGGGTGCCACTTGTTTCAAAATGCCCCATCTATCAATGCAATCTTGGTCTTTCTCAGTTTTCAGTCTTGCTTTAGTTTGTACATATCTCCCAGTTTGTTTTCAATAAGTTGGTTTGTACACCAATCAATTCAAGTGTCTATATCCTATCAATGTTCCACACTTGGGATCAATCAATGTCATATCCTATGGCCTCCAATGTATCTTCGATGAGTCATATCTAGTCAGAGTCCTTTGAAGCTTAATCTAAGTCTGTCAAGTCTATCTCCTCTCCATAAAGGATTTTGCATCTACAACAACACAATCAAACATCAACTCAAACTAAAAACAATCTATGCTTGACATGCGTTTATCTCCTTGTATGCTTACTAATTCACATTGAGATTTTTTCATATTGTGTTCCCACTAGCTCTTCGATGATGTCCTTTACAGGATTTAGATACTGATGACTGGGGGCATAATCTTTTCTTTGTCTTCTACTTATATGTGAAAATCTAACAACTTGGGAAATTCTGGACTAAAATGGTGTCTGACTGTAAGAGCCTCTATCTCGAATTGGATGGCCATGTGTACCTCAACCATTGATACCCAAAAATTTCAAGGAAGTTTGATCTAAATATTATCTTTTCTTTTTAGTGATTTCTTTCTCCTACTGTGAAACCTAATCTTACCTAAGGATGTGAACAATAAAGGGTCACTACGGGTAATTCACATTGGATTAGAAATGATCTCTTGACTACTTGATGTGTTTGTAATGCAAGGTGTATTCTGGTCATCATGACATTTATGTTTTGATGCTTATACAAATTGCTATATCAAAATGGACATGATATTCAGGACATCCTAGCGCTTATGCTTTGATGCTTATATCTAATCCAACATTCCGAAAACAAAATCAATATTCATAAATCCATGGTTTCCTAATCAATGGGTGTTGCATTGATTCTTGCACACACAAATTGATATTCATGTTGTCTATGGTCTCATAACTAGTGGACATTGTATTGATTTATCCAACTACCTAAAAATTCAATGATGAGAATGACCGACATATGATCTGTGACTAAGTCCTAGGTCTTAGGTTGCATTTTACTTTTCTTGATTCTCTACATTTTTCATTTTTGCATGATCTCACAAATGGCTAAATGAACTTCAATGCTTAAACAATTCTTCAAATGTCTCTTGAAATCTAACAAGAGCTGAAAGCTAACTCAAAGGTCTCTTCATAGATCACAAGCAGTTATCCTCCTAGGTTAAACATCCTTTTGACATAAGATTGAGTACTTGTCTTCATTAATACCTAATAAACATATCATGTGTATCGTTGCATTTACATATCATAATCATATGTTGCATTACAATTCATCCATGTGCATAAGCATAAATCATACATACATCTTTTCATAATCAAATACATTTTCATAACATCCTCACATATGAAAGAAATCATTGCATTTGCATATATCCATACATACATTCTCCACTAGTCATAGCATAAACATCACATGATATCATCATAAATCGAAACATGACAAGTACAAATGAAGTCACAACCAAAATATCAATCTCATATATATATATCAAAAATCTCAAACTAGTCAAGGGTGCACTACTGGCATAGTGTATGAAAGAATAGGCTCATGCAAGCTATCAAAGTGAGAACAATATATCAATGATCAAAAAGAGTACAGTATATCAATGTATCAAAACAAATCAGCTATCAGCATGATCCTCTGCATTTGGTGGAGGAGGAGGTGGTGCATCTGGTACTACCTTTTCTTTGGGTGCTCTGGCTCCCTTTGATGCCATCATGTACTATGAATAGGAGGGAACTCTCTATCTAGCAGGAACAACTATATAATACATGGACACATAGTAAGCTGCCCGTGAGGTCTGATGAATCACTTCTACCTGTAATCTCTATACCTCTGCATGAAGCTTAGTCTACTATCTATCTACCTCTATGGATCACTCCTCCCATCGAGCATTGTGCACCTTTAGGTCCTTGACCTATACTCTTAGTCATCTGATAGTCATATATGGAGTAGGAGGAATAGTAGGATCAATGTCTAGCATCTCAGTATCTAGGGGAGTCTGCTCCATGGTCTCTACCCTCTGTACCTTATGGCATCTAATCTCAGCACCTAAATCAAATCTAGTATCATCCTGTAAGGGATTAGTATCTCCACCTACCACTTGCTCAGCTTCCAGTACCTCATTAGCTAAACCAACTCCACCTAATGTACCGCCCTCTCCCCTAGTCCATCTATGAGAACCGGTAGATTTGCCTGCTATGGAACTAGTGGGATGAGAGGGCCTCATCTATCCTGATAGTATTTGTGGTGGAGCCATCACTCTGGGTCTCAGAGGTGTGGGATGTATAATGGGAGCCTGTGTAGGTCTGGGACCCTATCCCATTAGAGCACTTGTAATGTCCATCACCTCCTCCATGGAGGGTATCAGCTCGGTTAGATCAAAAAATCTATGAATGGGATGGTCAGCAAGCTAGGAAATGAATCCATCTGTAACACCATCAAGTACATTTGTTCTATACTCCCAATCCCTACCGATAATAGCATTGTACTCCTGTAAGCACAAAGCATAAGAGAGCCTCTGTTTCCATCCAAGTCTAATCTCATGCCCTATCTGAGCATAAGTAGCATAATCCTCTGGGGCATCCTGTATACGTCCATACTACTACTAGACCCTACTAATAAGGAATCTCTCTATAGTGGAGGATGACCTCCCAATCAATACACGGCTCTAAAAAAAGAAACTAAACTACTCTTGAGCAGTAGGCCAAGGCTCAATGGCTACATATGGTCTCCAGCGCACAAAGGTCATATCATCGAGGCATCACCTCTAGTACTCAGTATGGCCCATCCATCCCTGTATGACATATCTAGCATATATATAAATAGCAAGCTCCTAAGGCTGCCTCTATGAAGTACATACTAGTCTCAACACTGGGATGTGCTCCCAAGCCCATATCTGTAAAACTAGAGCTCCTACAGCAAAAGACTTTCTCTCCTGATACACAACCTCGTGCATCTTAGAGAACATGTGAGCTAATAGATAGTGACCCTAGCCTAACTCAAAGGCATCACCATCAAACATGCTACCATAGGAGCCCAACCCATCAAAAGAATGTTTTGCTAATGATCAAACATGATAATACCACCAATCATCCTGGCAATGATGCACTCCAGCCGGTGTGTCTATCCATATCTCTACACTAAAGTCTCCTAGGAAATAGAAGTAGCCATCTAGGTGTCATCTCCAAAGAGATGTCTAAAAGCTAATAGGCCTGAGTTCCCCAAACTCACATACTCTGGTCACTGACCTGCATGGAATCGAATGCGCAGTATACGATACACATCCTTAGGGGTAACAGTGATCTCCCCAGTCAGCAGGTGGAATGTCTAGGTCTCCAAATGAAATCTCTCAATCATAGCAGTCAAAATTCCATGATTTACCCTAATCTTAGGTAAATGTATCAAGTACTCAAATCCACAAGAAGCAAGGTGGACCCTCATACGGTCTGGAAATGACACACATAGTCTCTGCATAGTAGGATGAAATATCCGTACATGTACATCTGGATATATGACCTACACAGCTGTAACACCCCATCTATACTAAAAGGTAAAAGATGAAACTAAGGAAGAAACAACCATAAATAAATCACATAAAACCACAGCAATAATTTTTTTTTTCTTAAAAGAACAATTTGATTACATATAATCATTACAACCGCTTCTAAGAGCTTTATAGTTTACAATCAATTTTCATCAGAGTAATAATAATACTCTTTATTCAAAGATTAAGTCTCAAACATAATTTTCTTTCTTTCCAGAAACCATTGCATTCTACGAATAGATCTGATAACTAATAACCATGAAATGATCTGTTTCCCACAAAACTTAACAGCTGCTATCCACTGTCCCATATTCATTGATTTATCCATCTAAAAACTTGAATACCAAAATGAACACAAATGCAAACAGCAAACAGGGCTCAGTCACAATGATAAAGAAAATGAATCATCTCCAAATATCTGCAATCATAAAAGTCAGTACAAAATAACATTTAAGCAGATTTAGATACAGATGTAATTGAAAACTAAATAACATAATTTCATTTTACACCAAAATCATCAAGCACTGAATTTCTTTCTAACAGAAATAAGCTCGTAAAGAAAATGACAAGCAATGATCCAATAGTTCATGGGTGTCCACATAAGGACCTACGCTATGTATCACGTAAGATGAAAAGATCACAACTCTTTCTTCATCACAAATCCAATCAAAATAATCTCCATATTAACTTATAATTAAAACTGTAACTGTACAATAAAATATCCATATCAAATCCATATTTCAATTGAATAGAAAAGAACTAACATTATCATACTACAACTGAATCAACACAACACCCATCACTTTTAACAATCATACTAGTTTACCATAACCAAAACATTAAACTATATGGCCATACACCCTGCTCTATTAATTACAAGTTTATACCATTTATATACATGTTGGCGTATGTACATGTATACACCATGGCTTGTGTATACATATACATATCCCAACAGGTATATGTATATTTGAATACATAATTATATAAGCTTGTAATTAATAGTTCAGATTGATAGTCATAGCATCTATTATATACATGTTGACGTATGTACATGTATACACCACGGCTTGTGTATACTTATACATATCCTAGCAGGTATATATATATGTTCGAGTAATCATATAAACTCGTAATTAACAGTTTGGAATGACAATTATACCATCTATTATATATCTAATTGCATAAACTGTAATTAATAGTTTAAGTCCATGAATATGCAATAAAAAAAACCACACTAATCTTCACAGTTCTGACATAGAAAACAACTACCTTATTATACTACTAATCTGCCGAATACATAAAATAATGATAGAAATATAACCGACTTCTATCTCTTAATCAAATTACCAAAGTGTTTCTTTCTTACTGTCTGAACAAGATAGTAATTGATTTTCCCCATATATCCCTTACATTTCCTAATGTTGTATCAATTGTCATACACACTGGTGATAATACTGAAGTTTATAAAACTCGCAATCAAGTTTCACAAAACCAAGACATCCACATTCCTCTATTGACTGATATATATATACAATGACAAACATCCTTTTAACCAAACAATGACACCAGAAAACTTAAGGAGTTCACCCAAAAGCAAAAAAAACCTTAATCCAAACTTAAGTTGCAAGTATTAACAAAATATATGATAGGTATCTAAAACCCTAAGAAATACCACTAATTCCCTTTTCACAATTAAACTTAAAAGACAATATCGACATCAACTTCGGTTTATAACAATGACAGAGAAACCCGATATCATCTTAAATCCAAGCCTATACAAACTGTATTCATTATGATGCTACAGTACCCTAACAACAGGCACAGTGTGTGAAAATCTAAAGGAGTTTTAACAAGAACACTCATGCTGGTTTCATTCTCCATTATTATGCCGATACCTAAACTTGACTAACTCCCTTAACACTTATCCAAAGCAAGAAGACATCGACACCAAACACAAAAAGATAAATCCATACAACATTTACATAGCTATATTCCAAAGATCAACATAGACTTAACTAAACATTACCAACTTCATACTCTGAACAGAGATATCCCTTATTACATTATGCTTGAAACAGCATATCAAAAACAAGTGTTATATACCACCTTAAAACCAAACACTTACTAAATAGTCACTTAGTTACCAAGCTTCTCCACTATTCACAACATATAAAACTAGATTTATTTCTATTCTATCCAAGAAAGAAAAGATTGATTCATATAACTGAACTCACAAAATAAAAAAACACAAAGCCTCACACACATCAACTAGCAAACAGTGTTAACCAACATTCCCTTAATTTTCATTTGCAGAACAAGAAATGGAAATAGAGAATAAGGTAGGAAATGCCCCTGCCTAGTATTCGTATGAGGAAGATATCCAAAACCAAAATGCCGAAGCTAACTCCTGCCAGGTGAGCTTCCCAGAATGCCAAAATGTCGTGCAAGAGAGCCCAAAATGTAGATATAACAGTAACAAACACCCAACTTCCTAAATTACCATGAACAGAAGGGTTTATCTTTGTCATGAATACCCCTTTCATTCCATGCCACTTATCATGAAGAATACAATAGTAACATGGGTCCATAACCAACAGTTCACCCAAAATGCCGCAGCTTAACATGGTAAAAGAATGGAGTCATAAACAACTGCAATTCCTTAACCAGAGCAAATGGCAGATTCCAAACTCAACAATGAATTGCAATCAATAAGCTCATTAAATGCAAGCTTATCTCTTGCAATGAACACAACTCAATACTTGCCAAATGTCCAACATAGTACCTTTCCACAACCCTAGAAATAGCTTAAACCCCACTAACATTTCAAAGCAATGCAAGTGCATTAAAACCCTACCGTAAGTCATGTTTCGAGCCAGAATATAATAAAAGACTTAGGAATAGGTTAATTCATTTCTTTGTTAATAACATAAGTCAATTACTAACTTAAACATCTAGAATAACATCGCATTCCAATGCCAATTAACTAACACTAAAACACACTAACCTCCTACTAACATACACCATAGGATATACTAACTTAGTTAATTCACATAGTTTTAGTAAATGAAATACCACATTATCACTAAAACATACACTCATAGTTATATGTATAAAAATACATATATTTCAAATTCATTAATTTTGAATTCAGAATCTGATTAACGTTAAATAACAATAGAACTCTAAATACTGTCTATACACATCAAGATACAGTTAACAATAATAATGTAACCATTTCTAATTACGTCTAACATATTACTAAGGATTCCAAAACAATGAATCAATAATCAGACAATTAACTAACCGTATAGTTTGTCCTTATTACATAATCAAACCAATGTTCAAAATTCAGTCTAAGCCAATTCTGTCATCAGAATAGGACCCATAAAGCGACAGAAGTAGACATAATTCCTAAATGTCTAGTAGAATAACAGAGATAACATGTTTAATCTAATTAACAAAGTTCAAAAGAATGCAGTTAGAGTTCGAACTCAAAGGAATCTAACATAACATAACATAGAAAATAAATTTTTGGAATAGTCAGGGGCATGACACCCTTCCCCACCAATCTAGGCTTACTCCTAAAAGCCTAAAAACAAATGGGGATGTGCAGCCCTCATAGCTCCTGCATCTTCCCAAGTTGTAGAAGCTACATCATCAAGATCCCATAATACCTTTACCTGCTCCACCTTGCATCCTCTGAGATTTAGCTCTATTTGTTGGATGATCTGCACTGGTTCTAGCATCAGTTGACCATTTACCACCTGCAAATTTTTCCAATTCAGCACGTGTGCAATATCAGGTATATATTTCCTTAAGATAGAAATGTGAAATACATCATGAATTCGTGAAAGACTAGGTGGCAAAGCAAGTTTGTAGGAAACTAGACCCACTCGTTCTAGGATCTCAAATGGTCCCACAAACCTTGGAGACAATTTTGACCCTTTACCATACTTAATAGGACTTTTCTGGGGTCTAACACGAAGAAATACCTTATTCCCAACTTAAAATTGACGTTCAATCCTATGCAAGTCTACATAATTTTTCTACCTGTCCTGAGCTGTAGACATGTGTTCTCTGATGCACTTAACCTACTATTCTAAATCCTGAAGCATCTCAGGACCCAAAAGAATTTTGTCTTCAAGATTGTCCTAGCTTAAAGGTGTTCTACAAGGTCTTCCATACAAAGCCTGGAAAAGAGCCATACCTATATAACTATGGTAACCATTGTTGTAAGAAAATTCAACCAAATGCAAGTACGCTTCCCATCTATTTTGCCTATCCATCACGTACATCCTAAGCATGTCTTCCAAAATCTGATTGACACACTCAGTTTGTCCGTCAGTTTCGGGATGATATGCTGAACTAAAGTTCAGCTGAGTACCTAATTCATGCTACAAAGACCTCCATAGAGATTAAGTAAAAACTGAATCCCTATCAGATATGATCTTCTTAGGAATCCCATGTAGCTTAACAACCTGTTCCATATAAATCCGTGCCACAGATGCAGCATTATAAGTGGATCTTATAGGAATAAAATGGGCAACTTTGGTTAACCGGTCAACAACAACCATAATGGCATCATGTCGCCTAGCTGATAATGGTAACCCCACTATGAAATCTATGGATATGGTATCCCATTTCCATTCAGGCACGCTGTGAGATTGAAGTAAACCAGCTGGATGTTGATGCTTAGCTTTAACTCTCTGACACTCCAAGCATCTAGCCACAAAATCAGCAATATCCCTCTTCATTCCCGACCAGTAGTGATGCTGCCTAAGAGTGGCATGCATCTTCTTCACACTAGGATGTGCTGAATAAGGTGCCTTATGTGCTTTAGTCATAACTAGGTTCCGAAGATCCCCAACTTCTGGCACATATATGTTGCCTCGGTAAGTCATTAATCCTTCAGTGTTGATAGAGTAACCCTCAAATTTGCCTTCTAAAACACTGCCACTATCAATCACTGCTTTGACATCTAAATACCAGGGATCAGTAGCCAAATTCAGAAGTATTCTCTCTTTCAAATCAATTGTGAGGGTCAAAGAAGAGAGTTCATGACACCTTCTGCTAAGAGCATCCACTACTTTGTTCTCTTTACCCTGAATATACTTCATTTCGAAGTCATACTCACACAAAAACTCCATCCATTTGCGCTGACGTGCATTAAGATTGGGTTGCATGAACAAATATTATAGACTTCTATGATCAGTATGAAGCTCAAAATGTTAACCAAGAAGAAAATGCCGCCATTTGGTCAAAGCATGGATCACTGCTGCGAGTTCCAAATCATGAGTAGGATAATTAATTTCATGATCCTTTAGTTTCCTGGATTCATAAGCAATGACCCTGCCATCCTGCATCAAAATAGCCCCTAAACCATCCAATGAGGCATTGGTGCACACAACAAATTCCATAGAAGGATTAGGTACCGTTAAAATTGGTGCACTAGTCAAACGTTCCTTTAGATGTTGGAATGCTTCTTCACATTTATCTGACCAGATGAATTTCTTACCCTTTCTCTGGAGAGAAGTAATGGAATGGGCTATCTTGGAAAAATTAGCCACAAATCTTCTGTAGTAGCTAGCTAGACCCATAAAACTTCATACTCCAGATACATTGGTTGGAGTTGTCCATTCTACAATTGCCCTGATCTTAGCAGAATCAATAGCTATTCCATCTCCTATAATAATGTGACCCAAATAACTTATTTCAGTTTTGAAAAATTCACATTTTTTAGGATTGGCATATAGCTTGTTCCTGCAGAGACATTCAAAGACTTGCCTCAAATGCTACTCATGCTCCTCCAAGGAGTTAGAATATACCAAAATGTCATCAAGGAACACTACCACAAACTTGTCTAAGAAAGTCCTGAATACTCCTTGCATCAAACTCATGAATACTGATAGTGCATTATTCAACCCAAATGGCACTACCATGAATTCATAATGCCCATACCTGGTGTGAAAAGCTATTTTATGAATGTCAGCTTCTTGAATCCTTAACTGATGGTATCCAGATTTGAGATCAATCTTGGAAAACACCTTGGCACCCTTCACTTGATCAAACAAATCATCGATGCGAGGCAAAGGGTATCTATATTTTATGGTAGCTTTGTTCAGTTGTCTATAGTTGATACAAAGCCTCAAAGATCCATCCTTCTTCTTGACGAAGATAATAGGTGCTCCCCAAGGTGAAACACTAGGTCTGATAAGTCCCTTCTCAAGGAGTTCTTCAAGTTGAACCTTGAGTTCCACTAATTCTTGAGTGGTCATACGGTAAGGAGTTTTGGAAATCAGTTCGGTTCCTGGCAAGAGATCAATCCTAAAATCAATTTCTCTTTTAGGTGGGATTCCCGGACTCTCCGCAATAAATACATCTGAGAATTCCTTCAAACTTGGATGATCTAAGCTGGTGTTCCAAGCAACTGGTTCATCAAAATCATTGATAGAAATAGCAAACAATTTGCATCCCTTTTGAAAACATCTCTGAAGTTGCTTAGCAAAAATAGTTCTGACTGACATAGGCCTCTTAACACCTGTAATAAACTTAATAGTTCCAATATCATCGATACACCTAACAGTCTTCTCTCTACAATCGATGACAGCTTGATGTTGCTCTAACCAATCCATTCCCAGAATAATGTCATAAGAACCTAAAGGAATAACCCTAAGGTTAATTGTAGTAGTAAAAGCCTTAAATTGAACCTTACAATTTTTAGCTATAAAGCCTGATTCGACCTTTGTCCCTGATGCTAACTCGACTTGCCATGCCAATTCAGCTTTACTCATAGGAATTCCACATTGCTTAACCAAATTGGAAGAAATAAAAGAGCCAGTGGCACCAGAGTCAAATAAAATAGAGATCTTCTTACCTTGGTAATTACCTCTAGCTTCAATCATAGTGTTTTGATGATCTGCTTGTTTCTGATCCACAGTAGCAAAGATGTGATGATTCCTTCCAAAATCACCAACAGTAGCCTCAGAACCTGTGGCTTTAGACCTGACCTGACTATTGCCTCGAAGGGGACAATTCCACTACAAATTCCCCAATTGCCCACATTGCCAACACTCTGCTCCTCTCTTGGTACTTTTATCTTGTGATGAGTTCACTGAAGGTGATGCATAACTCTATTGTACACTCTGAGTTGGTTTAAAGGACTTAGGTTGCTTAGGAACCTTGAAACTCTTGTTTGATTTGGAAAATTTTTCAAACTTCCTCTTTTGAAATTTACCACTCAATCCACTAGAAAATGCCTTGATATTATCTTGATATGGTTTCTGATTCTTCCCACTGCTTTGAGCTGGTGGATTCACAGATCCCTTGGCTAAAAATCCTGACTTCAATTTAGTGAGCTTGGCTTGATCAACAGCTTCTTTCACTGTCTTAGTTTGAAAGTTCTCACTTCCTCTCCAATTTTAGGGTTCAAACCCCTAATGAAGTGTTGTACCAAAGGCTTATCATTCTCTAACCAACCAGAATATTTCTTCAGTTGGAAAAACCTCCTCTCGTACATTTCCACTGTTGAGTTGCCTTGAGAAATGCTGAAGAATTCTTCAGATCTAGTTTTTTGCCAATAATCCGACATGAATCTCTCACGAAATCTTTCTATGAAAAGCTCCCATGTAACTTGAGAGATGAGAATTCCAAGTTGTTCTAGTTCCATATTCCACCAAATGGAAGAAAAGAATCTTAGCTGCATTACGGTCTAACGAACCTTCACATTACCGTGATAATCATGGAGAATAAAACACCTTTCGATGTTCAAGAGCCATGCTTCAGCTTCAGCACCACCCTCTGTTCCATTGAAATATGGTCCTTTGAGCTTTGAAAGGTCTTTTAACTGAGTCCTGATAATAGGGTCTTCTGCTACTAGAACTCGTATAATATGAGCATTTGCTACACCATCTGGAACATTGTTCCTAGCTTCAATGTTATCCAACCTATCAAGAATCCATTGGAGAACTTCAACCTGAGGTACTTCTCGATCTTCCTGATCCATTCCTATTAAAGGATCAACTTGCTCGTCACCAATTATTCCTTGGTGACCTCATCCTCTACCTTGGCCATGACCATGACCGCGTCATCCACCCCTGCCTCTACCTAAATCAGCATCAACTGGGTCACCACGACTTTGTGCTCCTCGTGTGACAGGAGGCATGCTTCAAACCCTATAGAAAAGTTCAATTACATTACTAACGAATGCATAAAGATAAAATCCTTTTAAAAACCCTCAAGCCCTGAGTGTTTAAACCTTGGGCTCTGATACCAACTGTAACACCCCATCTATACTAAAAGGTAAAAGATGAAACTAAGGAAGAAACAACCATAAATAAATCACATAAAACCACAGCAATAATTTTTTTTTTCTTAAAAGAACAATCTGATTACATATAATCATTACAACCGCTTCTAAGAGCTTTATAGTTTACAATCAATTTTCATCAGAGTAATAATAATACTCTTTATTCAAAGATTAAGTCTCAAACATAATTTTCTTTCTTTCCAGAAACCATTACATTCTACGAATAGATCTGATAACTAATAACCATGAAATGATCTGTTTCCCATAAAACTTAACAGCTGCTATCCACTGTCCCATATTCATTGATTTATCCATCTAAAAACCTGAATACCAAAATGAACACAAATGCAAACAGCAAACAGGGCTCAGTCACAATGATAAAGAAAATGAATCATCTCCAAATATCTGCAATCATAAAAGTTAGTACAAAATAACATTTAAGCAGATTTAGATACAGATGTAATTGAAAACTAAATAACATAATTTCATTTTACACCAAAATCATCAAGCACTGAATTTCTTTCTAACAGAAATAAGCTCGTAAAGAAAATGACAAGCAATGATCCAATAGTTCATGGGTGTCCACATAAGGACCTACACTATGTATTCGTAAGGAAACTTGTAGTAATCCATTATGTCTGATGAAACCATAATGTTTTATCTTTGTTAATTGAAAACCCATAACCCTTGAATTTATAATTATCACTTAATTAAACAACTGACATAAATTCTTTCCCATAAGGATATAGACTAGTGTTAGTCACAACTGACATAAATTCTATCATCACCAGGTACTAGACTAGTGTCAGCCCCCAATCTATGGATCATTCTCGCATTATCTCAAAAACACTTGATCTAGCAATCAATGAAAGCAGTGAAATGAACTACATAACACAATTTCACTAACATTCTATTTCTAATGCATCAATTTACAAAATTGAAACAGCAAATAGAAATCCATCATAAAACCATATTGCCATATTCCTTAACATACATTCATAAACATGATGTTTCACGTAAGATGAAAAGATCACAACTCTTTCTCCATCACAAATCCAATCAAAATAATCTCCATATTAACTTATCATTAAAACTGTAACTGTACAATAAAATATCCATATCAAATCCATATTTCAATTGAATAGAAAAGAACTAACATTATCATACTACAACTGAATCAACACAACACCCATCACTTTTAACAATCATACTAGTTTACCATAATCAAAACATTAAACTATATGGCCATACACCCTGCTCTATTAATTACAAGTTTATACCATTTATATACATGTTGGCATATGTACATGTATACACCACGGCTTGTGTATACATATACATATCCCAGCAGGTATATGTATATTTGAATACATAATTATATAAGCTTGTAATTAATAGTTCAGATTGACAGTCATAGCATCTATTATATACATGTTGGTGTATGTACATGTATACACCACGGCTTGTGTATACTTATACATATCCCATCAGGTATATATATATGTTTGAGTAATCATATAAACTCGTAATTAATAGTTTGGAATGACAATTATACCATCTATTATATATCTAATTGCATAAACTGTAATTAATAGATGAAGTCCATGAATATGCAATAAAAAAAACCACACTAATCTTCACAGTTCTGACACAGAAAACAACTACCTTATTATACTACTAATCTGCCGAATACATAAAATAATGACAGAAATATAACCGACTTCTATCTCTTAATCAAATTACCAAAGTGTTTCTTTCTTACTATCTGAACAAGATAGTAATTGATTTTCCCCATATATCCCTTACATTTCCTAATGTTGTATCAACTATCATACACACTAGTGATAATACTGAAGTTTATAAAACTCGCAATCAAGTTTTACAAAACCAAGACATCCACATTCCTCTATTGACTGATATATATATAGTGACAAACATCCTTTTAACCAAACAACGACACCAGAAAACTTAAGGAGATTTCCCAAAAGAAAAAAAACCTTAATCCAAACTTAAGTTGCAAGTATTAACAAAATATACGACATGTATCTAAAACCCTAAGAAATACCACTAATTCCCTTTTCACAATTAAACTTGAAAGAGAATAGCAACATCAACTTCAGTTTATAACAATGACAGAGAAACCCGATATCATCTTAAATCCAAGTCTATACAAACTGTATTCATTATGATGCTACAGTACCCTAACAATAGGCACAGTGCGTGAAAATCTAAAGGAGTTTTAACAAGAACACTCATGCTGGTTTCATTCTCCATTATTATGCCGATACCTAAACTTGACTAACTCCCTTAACACTTATCCAAAGCAAGAAGACATCGACACCAAACACATAAAGATAAATCCATACAACATTTACATAGCTATATTCCAAAGATCAACATAGACTTAACTAAACATTACCAACTTCATACTCTGAACAGAGTTATCCCTTATTACATTATGCTCGAAACAGCATATCAAAAACAAGTGTTATATACCACCTTAAAACCAAACACTTACTAAACAGTCGCTTAGTTACCAAGCTTCTCCACTATTCACAACATATAAAACTAGATTTCTTTCTATTCTATGCAAGAAAGAAAAGATTGATTCATATAACCGAACTCACAAAATAAACAAACACAAAGCCTCACACACATCAACTAGCAAATAGTGTTAACCAACATTCCCTTAATTTTCATTTGCAGAACAAGAAATGGAAATAGAGAATAAGGTAGGAAATGCCCCTGCCTGGTATTCGTATGAGGAAGATATCCAAAACCAAAATGCCGAAGCTAACTCCTGCCAGGTGAGCTTCCCAGAATGCCAAAATGTCATGCAAGAGAGCCCAAAATGCAGAGATAACAGTAAAAAACACCCAACTTCCTAAATGACCATGAACAGAAGGGTTTATCTTTTTCGTGAATACCCCTTTCATTCCATGCCACTTATCATGAAGAATACAATAGTAACACGGGTCCATAACCAACAGTTCACCCAAAATGCCGCAGCTTAACATGGTAAAAGAATGGAGTCATAAACAATTGCAATTCCTTAACCAGAGCAAATGGCAGATTCCAAACTCAACAATGAATTGCCATCGATAAGCTCATTAAATGCAAGCTTATCTCTTGCAGTGAACACAACTCAATACTTGCCAAATTTCCAACATAGTACCTTTCCACAACCCGAGAAATAGCTTAAACCCCACTAACATTTCAAAGCAATGCAAGTGCATTAAAACCCTGCCATAAGTCATGTTTCAGCCAGAATATAATAAAAGACTTAGGAATAGGTTAATTCATTTCTTTGTTAATAACATAAGTCAATTACTAACTTAAACATCTAGAATAACATCGCATTCCAATGCCAATTAACTAACACTAAAACACACTAACCTCCTACCAACATACACCATAGGATATACTAACTTAGTTAATTCACATAGTTTTAGTAAATGAAATACCACATTATCACTAAAACATACACTCATAGTTATATGTATAAAAATACATATATTTCAAATTCATTAATTTTGAATTCAGAATCTGATTAACATTAAATAACAATAGAACTCTAAATACTGTCTATACACATCAAGATACAGTTAACAATAATAATGTAACCATTTCTAATTACGTCTAACATATTACTAAGGATTCCAAAACAATGAATCAATAATCAGACAATTAACTAACCGTATAGTTTGTCCTTATTACATAATCAAACCAATGTTCAAAATTCAGTCTAAGCCAATTCTGTCATCAGAATAGGACCCATAAAGCGACAGAAGTAGACATAATTCCCTAAATGTCTAGCAGAATAACAAAGATAACATGTTTAATATAATTAACAAAGTTCAAAAGAACGCAGTCAGAGTTCGAACTCAAAGGAATCTAACATAACATAACATAGAAAATAAAGTTCTGGAACAGTCAAGGGCATGACAACAACATAGAAACAAGGAATCCTAACAGTACTTGGGTCACAGAATAGGATACAGGGGCAAGAATTGAACAATTTAGTATGTCAGAAGGTAGGTTAAAAAGTCAACAATCGGGCTAAAAGATCAAGAAAATTAGAAATTTGACCTAGCTATTTGTTTTTGGCTCACTATTTTCCATACGACATTTCAGACTGGTAGGAAAAGTCGTACAAGTTTATACATTATACCAAATGACAAATCATAGTGATACAACAATTTGTTCCTCATCGTACGAGTTATGAGGGACCCGATGAAATGTCATATGACTCTTGGGTCCCTCTAATATGAGTCTTGGGGGGTTATGAGACAACAATCTACCTACAGTTGAAAAGTCATACGAGTCTTGCTAGAGATTCGTACGAGTTTCCATCCATGCAAAATTCAAAAATTGAAAAATGTATGGAACATTGCTAAAATACTATAAAACATGGAAAAATTGACATTTTAACAAAGCACAGAGATCCACCTACCAAATGTCTGTACTACTGAGGTCTCTAGTGTCTCCAGCTGCACTCAAATTGATGTGAACTCATAGGTACCTTTGGTTCTACCACTTTCTCTACCATTTTCTCGCTCAGAGGGCTCCAAGAGTTTCTAAAGTCAAAAGGTTGAAATGAATTGAAAATGACCCTTCAGGCCTTTATATAGCTTTTGACCTGATTTTCAAAAGTGCTCCATTTTTCACGCAAGTTGCACCCCTGGCTAATTTCAACATTCTGAATCCAATTTCGGGATCAAAATTAAAATCTGAGATCATTTCCTATGTCAAAATCATGATTTAAAATTTTCAGACCTAGGACGGTCTATTGCTTGCATAATTGACCTTCCATCATCACAGAAATCCAGTCTTCAACTTAACTGCTTATCTTACATCAAACTATCAAATTTCAACTTGGTTAACCATGGTCAACTCATGGTCAAACCTAGTCAACTTGGTCTCCAGGACCTCTAAATGATGTAGAATGCATTTTCAAATGTTTATAACCACTTCTCAAATCAATTCATGCTTCTAAACTATAACGATGACTTTTCTTGTCCAATTTCAATTTTAATCCTGAAGGGGGCATGGTATTGCACATCATTCAAAGTCTATAATCTAATTTGAAACCATATCTTTATGGAAATCATATCTTTCCTTAGTAATCAAGACAACAACCACGTCTAGTTGCTGATTCATCAAAAAGACCTCATCACTTGGGGAAAATCAATCATCGCTCAGGGCATATCAAATTCATCGAGATCCATATCAATCTGGTATTCTCCTAATCTTGTAAACTGTATCACTCTTTTGTAACCATCGGTTCATTAGTGTTATTTCCTTGGTTCTTCATAATTGAAGGGTTCAGATGTGATACCAATGTGATTCTTATCGACAATTGGGTCTGGAATCAGTCACTCACTTCTTTGCAATCATAAGGTTCAGAATCAGGCATTTTGACACTTTTTCGAAATCATCAGTTCATTGCTGTTATAGTTAACATTATCTTTGGTCATTCAGGACCTATTATCTTCATATCAATTTCAAACCAATTTCTGTCTCATATCAATCAGTTTTTGTTTAATATCAATTTCAATTTCAAACATTAGTTTCAACATCATACACGGACTGTCTTTGAACCACTACGCTTCACACAACAATTCAAAGAGGGGCAAAATGTAATACCCCAAAAATGGGCTATAGGTTCATTAACCTCCTATAATGACACATTGAATGAAATCAACATCAAAGTCCTAATCTAAGGAACATCTGAACATCATCGAATCCTAATTGATTATCTCAAATTCTGGATCTGAGAATATTCCTAGTAATATTTCTAATCATCATAATTATCTTTAATTTAATGATTATTTGGTGATAAATCCTATTTATCCTAAAGTTTGATTAATTGAATATTCTAAATATTTAATTAATTAGATTTAATATTGCCACTTAATTATTTAATTAGATTTAATTTATTCCTAAATTGTATTATTATTTTTGACAATAAATCAAATATCCTATGACTAATTGATTAAATTCTTATTTAATTAATTAATTTCAATTGTCAAATTTAATAATATAGTTTTTGAATAAAAGTTTGATTTAATAATTGATTAACCCATAAATCAATTGTTTTATTTTTTAAAATCAGTTAAGTTGAGGATAAATCACTTTATTTATTTATTTAATTCATGATTAATTATGCACATCCAAAAAATAGTTAAACTATAAACTAGAAAATCAATTCAAGTTGTTTTAAAAAATAAAATCAACTCTCTTTTGAGTTAAAAGCTGATCTCAACTTCTGATTTAAATCAAAAAGCTATTTTTGCATGATTTTTTGTGAGTTAACTATCTTTAATTCCTTGTTGACTCAAAAATCAACTAAAGTGATTTATGGCTTTTTACATGCATCCCCGAAGCCCTGGATTTCTATAAAATCAAGGCCTCAGCTCTTCACAAATCATCTCACAAGTTTGCATACTTGCTCTGCCAAAATCAATCCACGAATCTGCACAATCACATTGGTAAATTGACATCTGAAGAATTGAAGCTTCTTTGTGAATCAAAAACTTTTGTGAGATCATTCTTATTAGCATATCATTATAGCTTAATTTTCATATTAGTTTTTCATCTAAAATAGATTCATATCAGTTTATCTCATATTATTGCATAGAAAATCCAAAAATATAGATTAATTTGCATTCATTCCATATCTAGATTTTGCATTCAAATCCTTCATTTAGGTGTCGTCAAGGTCACTGATCTTGGTCAAATCTGAGAATACATACTCACATCTACTAGAAGGCAGTAAATCATCTGGTTAGCATAGTTTCAATTACTCACAGATTTCAGTTTTTGCTAACCTCTAATGTTTTACTGAAGTGTTGTGTTTACAACTAGGTACAAAATTCACACACACAATTATAGATATAGAAAGTGGAATAAGAAAGTATGGAACTATCGAAAAGATACATGAAATCAAATAAAGGAAATGGTTGGAAGTAGATATGAAAATTATATAGAAGATTCTATAGTGTTTCACTTTTTTAAGTTCATAATATTTTTGAGCGACTTAAGATGGGTTATTCTAGAGGAACAACTTGACAAAATCAACATAATATGGGATGAAGCTTCTGAATAGGAGAGAAAAAGTAGATAAATAACCCTAATACTTACAAAGCCAAAAACAAATGTTGAAGAAACTGATCAACAAATGAAGAAAAATGAAATTAGATTTTCCTAAAGGAATAGAATAGCTAAAATACTAGTAGGATTAGAGGAAGAAGTAGAAGAAGAAGGACTAAAAATGTGGAAAATA
Source organism: Chamaecyparis obtusa (assembly GCA_027943335.1). Taxonomy (NCBI): domain Eukaryota; kingdom Viridiplantae; phylum Streptophyta; class Pinopsida; order Cupressales; family Cupressaceae; genus Chamaecyparis; species Chamaecyparis obtusa. The sequence continues at coordinate 146,137 of BSBK01012287.1, read as the reverse complement.
ATATTTAAAGAAGAAATGTGAGAAGAGAAAGAATCACAAATTGATAAAATGTATGAACAAGAACGGAATATAGATTTGATAAGAGAAGACAACCCAATAAGTTTTGATGAAGGACAAGTGAGTCAACCTATAGAAATAAAAGAATGATGATGAAGACATTATTGAAAAAATAATAAGATTCAAAGGACATATCAGTTCCATAAATAATGTGAAGAAGAAATGGAGCACAACATTGATAAATATCAAGAACAAGAATATAACTATTTTAGCAGAGGTAGAAACCCGTTGATACCTAAAGGATACAATTTTCCTTTGGCATTTTTATCAAAGGGAGAGAATGATTGCGGGGAGAGAAGTACATTCAAAGGGGGATAAATAGTATAGTCAAAGGGAGATTGAGAGAAGTACTTTAAAGGGAGAAATATCTAAGAGAGAGATACATAATGATGCAGAACAAATAAGGAGAGATGAAATATAAATAGAAAGGTTTTATATAAAGTAAAAAGGTTTTTCCATCAATATTGATAAGATTGTCATTCCTTGCAAATAAAATTAAGAATAGAGATGAAGAAAGGAAATACACATAGACATAGACACTATCAAAAAATGTTATCTTCATAAAGGAAGGATTATGAAAAAGGTTTATTGGAAAACATTAGTGGTGAAAAGAAAAAAAAAAAGGGTTACGAATGAGGATGACATCAAATTACAAAAATAGTTTATGGAAGATCAAGAAATGCTAATTAGGGTAAGAAACTATAAGAGAAGATCAAAGGAAAAAAAAGATATACAGATAGAAGACAAATATATACATTATAGGATGCGGATAGAAGTGAAGAGATGTGTTATTGATAAAGATCAAAGGATCAGAGATAAAACAAAGATTAGAGTAGAAGAAGAGAGAAATGAGATCTGACAAGCTTTTGGAGAAAGCATCTACAGGTCAAATTTCTTGTTGATTAATTTATTCATAATAGTTTAGCTGAAAGATTGTGAAATCTCTTAACTGGGTAGTCTCTAACTAGACTTAAAAGTTCTATTTAGGAACTTATTGTAAATCCTTTAATAGGGTGAACACTATTTAAGTGGGATAAAATATCTTAATAGAGTAGTCTTTAACATGACTTTGAATACTCCTAATAGGGTATTAGACACTCCTAATAGGATGAAGTCATTCAAAAGATGACATTTATGTAAGCTCCTAATTGAGAACATTATTACTGTAGTGATGAGTTGCGGGTTCCAACCCCACCACAATTTTTCTCTCTGATCAAGGATTTTCTGTGATGCCAAAATATTGTGTTATGTGTTTGAATGCTTATGCGTCATGTATTTAATTTGCATGTAATCAGTTATTGGGTAAACATTACAGCAGCTATTGGTAAAAGACAAAATAGTTATCAATATAAGTAATTTGTTGGCTATCTATTTATGTTCAAATTGTTGAATATGTTTGAAATCTCTATGATACTAATTCTCCTCCCCCCCTCTCAACATCCTACCTAGAAATTTCCAACAAGAAAAACTATCCAATCAAGTCAACAATCAATCAAATCAAACTTGTCCTATCAATCAATCAACATTAATTTGTCTATTATGAAACCTATCATTTGTCTTATATAGGGTGCAGTATACTTGAAACCAGATGATATCTATCTTAGATGGGTTACTTCATTCCTGAAACTAGAAACCATCCCCATCCTCAAACAAAAAAATTATCAATTTTGACAACTAGATCATAATGGTTATTGGATTGATTGGTTTAGTGAGTCTTATCTTTTATTGATTTATCATTTGATCATGTTAGTATGCCACTCCAAGTTATGACCGTGTGATTAGAGTGGTTGTGATGGTTAATAGTCATTTATTTTTATTTTATCTTTTTCTTGGTGGATGATCTCATGAGATTCTGGGGCATTTCATTAATATGTGTCAGGAAAGACAAGATGATTCTCTGTATGCATTGTGTTTGTTTTTACACAAAGGAATTACATTATTATCCTATATTTCTATGTCATGATGTGACACATCCATTTTCCATTTTAAATAAAGATCTCATGACATAAAATGCACTTATGTAAGAAAGTTTCATCATTACTAACTCTTCTCCATATAATTTCTTCCTTTTACTAACATTTCTTCTATCAATTCTAGCAATAATTTTCTTTTAAAAAAATTATCCTCAAGTTAATTTTAGACCATTTTTTTGAGGGGGCATCCTACCTTTGTTCTTTCAATCTATGAGGGCATGCATTTTTATTTTTTCTTTAAACCAACTGTCATAATCACATTGTCTCAAAGAGGGGCAAAATGTAGACTCTAAAAAATGGTTCAAATCCTATGTATCTCCTATTTTTTAACATGTCTTCAATGTCTAATTTTCATCCCTAATTCATTAATATTTATCGTTGATTTTTCCTCATTTTTGTCCTAATCAATCACTTTTAAAATTAATTCAATCCATTATCAAAATTATGAATATCATCAAAATTGATCCTTTGCCTCATCAAAATCATCAATTTGGTCAAATAAGGTAATTTGTCTTCTTTAGGGGTAAATAACCCATAATTTATCCCTAAGTCTTAGCTTTGATAAATAAATTTAATTACCTAAGTTTCACAATTAATTAATTTGACATTAATTAATTGGCTAATTATTGATTTGTGGAATTTTCATAATTCCTAAATTCTAATTTCCATTTTGTGGAAATAAATGAATTTTAAAATTTTGTAATTCCCTCCTTTTTCTAAATGAGATTTTACCCCTTAATTTTTGCTTGACCCACTTTTCTAGCCTCCACCTTCCCTTTTCCTTTTTTCATAAATTGTCATAGTTTATGACAATTTTCTTTATTCCTCTTGTCATAATTGTCACAATTTATGACAATTTTCTCTTTTTTCTTTTTGTCATATTTATGATAGTTCATGAAAATTTTTCCTTTTTTTACTCACTAATTTACACTTGTGCATTCAATTTGTAACAAGTTACCATAAATAATGACAAATTTCCTATTTCAAAGTTGCCAATTGCCATAATCTATGACAATTTCCCTTTTGCACACTTAATTGCTAAATTTACAATTTCTCTTGCAAATTCTATAAATTGAGATCATTTCTCTCATTTTTGGCTAACCACACTCCTATAACTCTCATACAATCACTTTTCTTTCAACATTTTTTGCATCTTGTGTCATTATGAAGAGTAACATCACAACATATTTATGGAGAAGAAAGGAGAAAATATGAGCTACAATTGAAAGGGGGTTTTGTTGTTTGAATTAAATTTTATATTTCAAGTGCCTTTTAAGGTAGATTAGATTGGTTTTTTATATTATGTTTATGAGATTTGTGGTTCTCTCATTTATGCTTCTATACCTTTTTCTAGTCCTACAATGTCCAGTTGGGCCTTTTACTAGTTCTTGATTATCATTTCTTTTGTTGGATCGTTGCTAGATTTTTGATGGGTCTTTGTCAGATAAGTGATGGCTCTATGATTTTTTATGGATGGTTTAAACTAGTAATGGAAATGTATGCTTAATAAGTTTAGCAATTTTTACTTTGGTTTTAAATGGAATGTTAGTTATATGGATTGAAAGGATGGATTAGTCTCCTCATTGTTTTTCCATGAGTTCTTTTTGGCTTAGCCTCTCGTGATTCATGGACATTGTTTGAATCTTTCTAGGGAAATATTTTGAATGTGCATTTTCTATTCTAAGTATGTGTGGAGTTGTTTTGGAACCTTTGGAATTGATTGTGAATTCTTTCACCTATGTATGATCATGTCATTATCATAATGTATCATTTTTCTTATTTTATCTTTCTTAATTTTTTGGTTATGTGATGCACATTATTATCAGATGTTTATTCCTTGTTTCAAAAAAAAATGATGCACATATTTAACCATTTTGTTCCAAGGGTTCCTTGGTGGGGTATTACATTGTCTATAATGAAGGAAACCTAAACATATGCATGTGTGATGTGATGTGCTTAAATTTTATCTATATGAAAACTATTGATGTACTTGGTAATTTTATGTATATATGTTGTATCGGTAAAGAATAAGATTTTTATTTCATTGACAGTTATACTTAGTGATTTTTTAGATGCACACTTATCATTTCAATTTTTTTATAATCATCTATTACTACTATTTTTTACTCATGGCAGTGATCCCAACTAATAGTAATCCAATTGGCATTGAGCCACACTCGTAGTGAGCCACCCTATGTATTATTTAACTGATTACCTAATACTTGAGAGTTAACCCTCTTCATGGTTTTTCTCATCTTGGGTTTCTAGGAAAATAAATATGGTGTTATATGTTGCAGTGTTATTTAATTTTTGTAATTTTATTTCTAGAGAGATTAAAGTATGTTATGTGGATAGTTACTTAAATATGTTAAATTTTCCAAGGGTACTGAGTCACCCCTCCCTTCTTATTATACCAAATGTTCAAAACTTAAAAGACTAACATGTGTAGTATAAATGATTAAAATATATAAGGTAATGAGAGGTGGAATATATGTAGGAACACAAGGTCATGAAGAAGGAATAGGAATATAAGTCTCAACACTAGTGTTAGGATGAGATAAACCAAGATATTTAGCAAATTTTTTGTTGAAATTGAGCTTTTCATCAATAAGATGACATATTCCATGCAACATGTCAACACCATTCTCATTATTATGAATCAACTTCCTCAATCCTTCTAGCAAGGAGATGGATTCCCTATTAGGGTGTTCTTGACCTAACCATTTCTCATATTTTCCAAAATCATGGGAAATGTTTTGCACTTGGGTAGGAGACACTTTTTAGGTTTCATCTTCATCATGAGAACAATAGGAAGAGGTATTCTCATCAATAAGAGGTGTTACAAGTAGTGGTTGTCATTGAACCAAAAGATCAACCTGTTAATGCTTGATACAACCACTAGACTTATAGAAGACATAATAGGTGGTTAAGCCATGTTGTGAACCCTATGAGGGATGTTGGCCCACTGCCAACAATCCCCCTCCCAGAATCACTCACTGTGGCTTGCATGGATTTGAACCTATGACCAAGCTCTGATACCACTTGTTACAAGTAGTGGTTGTCGTTGCACCAAAAGATCAACCTATTAATGCCTGATACAACCATTAGACTTATAGAAGACATAGGAGGTGGTTAAGATATGTCACAAACCCTGTGAGGGACGCTGGCCCACTACCAACATGAGGTATGCAATTACTAGGAATAATATCCACATTCCTATGGAACATATTGGATTACTATGGATCAAAGTAACACATAAGTATATGATTTATTCTCAGTAGAATTCTATATGCACAACTTAAAGTTATGACACTCATGCAAGAGGAAATAAAAGAAAGGAATGTTTAACAATGAAACAATCTTGTAAATTGATAATGTAAACATTGCATGAAATATAGATAAGATCTAAAATGAAAATAAAAGTATTCATGAAGTCTATGCATAAAAAAAAGATCTAGAAGAAAAAATAGATGTAAAATGCCATGCATTAGGAACACCAAAATGTAACATAAAAGGAAGAAATGGGGAAAGACCCTCAACTATTTTCATGATACAATGGATATGGTAAGGAGGAGAAAATAAAATAATGAATAAGACCCTTGATCCCTATCTACCTTATTTTATGTTACATTGGAAGGAATATGATCTACTTAGGCTTAATAGAGAAATCAAGCACTGGGTGGATGTGTATCATCCTAAAAGGTTTGCACCCATAACTAGAGGCTCTAAGACCTATTAGACCCTATTTTGGTGATTTCAAGGTCTGAATGTCCATCATACTTGATCTCACCAATCTATATTAATCTCTCCTCCCACATCTTATCACACTCCCTGAGATCTCAACAATATTTTAAGTGATTTTTCCTGGGACAAGTCAATCTGTCCACTTTTCCCAAGGAACAAGTCCATTGGTTAACTTTTCCTTGGGATTTTGAGCCAAGATATTTATCTGTGGTCAAACTTGATCAAATTTGAATCCTCAAATGAGTATAAAAGGATGTCTAGTCCTCTCATTTTGCATCCATGAATCATTCCATCTATCGTGCTTGATATTTATCCTCTTGTAAGTGTCCCAACTTTCCTAAACACTACAAACTAAGATGGGGAGGTGTGTTATATCCTTGACTATCTCCTATTTTATAGTGCATTTTTTGTGTTTTCCTATTGTAATGTGCTTCTCTTGTGATGTGTACCTATTATATGTTTTGTTTATATTTCTTTAAACAACCCTTGTTTATCCATTCATGCAAGGTGATAAAGGAATCAAAATGTCATAAAAATTATTCTCATTTTATATCACTTCTTCTATATGTTGTTACATGTTATGTTGTGCATGTACTAATATGCATAAATTTCCCTTTGTGTTGTCTAATTGGGGATGATGAAAAATGGTAGATACCTATTCTTTTTGGTCTCTATAATTTCATGCCAAAAATACTCTTCTTCACAACTCTTACATGTTATTCTTCCATTGTTCTCGTATTTCTACTACCTTTTGGGGATGATGATATTTCATTTTAATATAATATCTCATGTATTATCACATGATCATATTGATCCTAGAGTTAGTAGATCCCTTTCGTGCTCTCTTTTCTCATGTGCTTATTTATCTTGATTTTTTATTTTTGGGGGGAATCTCACAGTGGAGACATTTCTTGTAGGTTCATATATGCTCTATTAAAGCCATTGTTCTTGTTAAGGTATTTTCAATTTATTTAACAAGGGAGCACACACTCTGCTCTATGTTTTACATTGTGCACACATAGACACAATGATTTTAATATAACATGTCTTGTGGATAACTAAGGAGACAATTTTTTCCCTGTGTAATGATCCTTCAATTTTGATCCCTTAATGAAAACAATCTTTCCTTAACGACTAATTGCTTTTTATTTGATCCCTAATGTGACAAGTCTTTCCTTACACTTGATCATGCCTTTCTCGTATCACTTAATAGAGACAATGCTTTCCTTAAGGCCTAATCATTTTTGATGGATTGACTACCATAAAACAACTTTCTAGACTAGTCAATGCCATCTTTTGTGGTGCTTTCCTTTGTGGTCCACAGTAAGACAATTTATTATTAGGCTAGTAATCACCTCTCTCTCTGATCTTGGTTTTGGATTTAATGAAGACTTGAGTCGCAAGCTTGATGTCTCTTTGTATCTATGACCTTGATGAGATCATCCTTGTTCATTCTATCTATTTTACCATGAGCATGATTTCATCTCATAGTCCTAATAATGTTGGGGTTAAAAGTATTTTCATAAAATGTTAGCAACCATAATTGGAGATTATAGGACCTATTAGACCCTATTTTAGTGATTTCATTTTTTGACTATCTAGTATGATTGATCCCACCAATCTACATTTTCTCCTCCTACATCCTATCACACTTCCTAAGATCCCAAATAGTTTTGAGATGAATTTTCTCAGGACAAGTAGACCAGATGACTTGTCCCTAGCTTTTGAGCCTGAATTTAGCCCAAGGTCTAATACTAAGGTTTTCTTCCAAGGTCTAGATATATGGTTATCCTAGATCAAATTTAAATCTTAAATTAAGTATAAAAGGATGTCTACTCCTCTTATTGGGAATTCATGAATCATATGCAAATAATATATGAAATTTAAGTGCATTTTGAACAAGTGCAAGCTATTGTTGTCAATTAATCAAGCAATTTAATTTTTTCTATCATGGATTTGGATTCAAGATTTGTAAGAAAGCATCTAATTCAAGATCATCCAAGTCTCCATTTCTTCAAGATCCATTCAAGAAAATGCAATCTTCTCTATTTGATGAAACTTTTTGTACCATGATGGACAGCTAGAGGATTTCATAACCAAGCAAGAAGATCCACATATCCATTCTAATTTTTCTTTCCTTCTCTAAGTGATTATCAAGTATAGCAACATTCAAGATCTAGGAGTGGCAATCATATATCCATACAATTATGAAGGAATCCTTCATTTATACATCTCATTCCATGATGAAGGGTGCTCCCCTTAATACCACAAACATATAACAGAAATAGAGAAACAACAAAAATATGCAAGAACAGAAAATTGGCTTCTTATTATCTCCACAAATGTGGAATTACAAACTTTCAGAATTACAATATGCAAAGCCACATGGGATTCCCTTACAATATTCTGTAGGACAAAGCCTCGAGCTATTACCCAGATCTACTACCCAGAACTATTCTGAACTGCCTAAGACAATAATACAGCCTTCCTTATATAGGCAATTTTCCACCACCTGGAAGGTTCCAGAATTTTAGCCAATAAGGCCGACCAAACTTAGAATTATTTTATTTTACATTTTATTACATCATAGTCGGCTCAAGATAACCTTTGAAACCCGAACAGAAATTTTGAAGAAAATTATTTTCCGCCATTTTGGGTGGCCCAACTTCCGAAGACCATAAGTCATCACCAGTTGACCCGATCGGCTATTATAACCCCATTTCAGAAATGCCACAAAGTGCTCTACAGGCTTGACCCACACAAGCGCCTGTCACCCAAATTTTTGACCTCATCTAGGGCCTCTAAAGCCTTCAAAACTGAGTTCAAAGTTTCTGTACCCTGCTGCCAATACCAAAAATCTTCAATATCTTCCAATATACACTTGATCTGGCAATGAAACTTTACTAGCAAGCTTATATGACCAAAATGAACCTCCAAGAAAGAAATCAGATCATTCTGAGCACATACAAAAATTACCAAAAATAGTAACTTTTCATAAATAGAAGCTCTGCACAAAATAGCCCTTATTGAATATATAAAAAAAATAGAAATATTTTTGGGTGATGCAAGATTGCTCTTACACCCAGGATGCTCCTGCATCAGACACCCAGGGTAATTTGAGAAGTGACCCTGTCACGACTCAGGTGTGCAGAGGAAAACCAAGACGGTTAACCTCCTCCTTTGTCAACCATGATGAATCTTCAATAGGTCATCCTTTCCACTTGACCAGATATTCTTCATATGTCATGTTTCTTGTGCTTCTACCAACACGACTGTCCAGTATATCTTCGATCTCCTTAGTGTCTGAACTAGTTGCTGGAATACTCCACTGTGCTGCTGTGATCTCATCTTCAACACCTCCTTCATGATACTCTGTCAGATCTGAAATGTTAAAAATTGGTGAAATATTTAGCTCAGTAGGCAATTCTACCTCATATGCATTTCCTGAATCATGTTTCTTCAGTATCCTACATGGTCCAAACTTCTTCATTTTTAGCTTGTTATATGTACCAACTGGAAACCGCTCCTTCTGCAAATGAACCATGACTTCATCACCAACCTGAAATTCCTTATACCTCCTTTTCTCATCTACCTTAGCCTTATACTGTGCGTTCATCTTGGTAATATGCTTCCTCACCTCTTCATGGATGTTCTTCAAGTGTTCTGCAAAATCTTCAGCTTCAGCACTACTTATTTCTCCTTTATCTATCTTCCTCAATTCAGATGCATTTCTTGGACTACTTCCATATACAATCTGGAATGGTGATTTACCAGTGCTCCTGTTGACAGAATTATTGTATGCAAATTCTGCCTGTGGTAAAATCAAATCCCATCCTGTTGGCTTATCTTCAACCAAACATCTCAGCAAATTTCTCAAACTCCTATTCACCACCTCTGTCTATCCATCAGTCTGTGGATGATGTGATGAACTGAACTTCAAATCTATCTTCAACTTCTTCCACAATGTACGCCAGAAATATCCAACAAACTTAGTGTCCCAATCTGAAACTATGGTCTTTGGCAAACCATGAAGTCTCACTACTTCTCTGAAAAACAATTCTACTACATGAACAGCATCATTAGTCTTCTTGCAGGGAATGAAATGTGCCATCTTTGAAAATCTGTCAACCACCACAAAAATTGAATCATGTCCCCGCTGAGTCCTCGATAAACCAAGAATAAAGTCCATGCTGATATCCTCCCAAGGCTTCTCTAGTACGGGTAATGACTGATACAACCCTGTATTCTGCTTCACTCCTTTCGCCATCTGACATACTCTACAACTCTGTACAAACTTCTTCACATCTTGCTACAACTGTGGCCAATAATAATTCTCACTAACCAGACCAAGGGTTTTATCGCGACCAAAATGTCCAGCCAATCCTCCACTATGCTTCTCCTTGATGAGATTCTCCCTCATAGAACTTCGTGGAATGCACAACTGATTCCCTCTGAATAGCATATCATCCTGGATGATGAAATCCAACCATTTTGTCCTGTCTAGAGTAACAGGTTCTGCACAAGCTTTCCAAGCTTCACCAAAATCAGGATCCTCTGGATATAAATTCTTGAGTTCCTTGAACCCAACCACTTCAATCTGCATTTCTGTCAGCAATAGTTGCCTTCTGCTAAGAGCATCTGCAACCCTATTAGACTTTCCACTCATGTGTTTCAAAATAAATGTATAACTCTGCAAAAACTCAACCCATTTCAAATACCTTTGATTCAATTTTCATTGACTATTCAAATATTGCAAAGCTTGATGATCAGTATACAAAAAAAACTCCTTAGGAAGTAGATAATGTCTCCACTTCTTTAATGCCTGAACTATAGCATAAAATTTTTGATCATAAACAGAATATTTCCTCTTGGCATCATTTAACTTCTGACTTAAATAAGCAACAGGTTTACCTTCTTGGCTCATAACAGCTCCTATTGCAGTACCACTAGCATCACAATCTACTTGAAACACCTTATTAAAATTTGGAAGTGCTAAAATGGGTTGTTCTGTAACTTTTTGTTTCAACAACTGAAAATTATTTTCTGCCCCATTAGTCCACTTAAACTCTTTTCTATCCCCTCTCATTGTTTCAGTCAAGGGTCCACAAATACTGCTAAAATTTCTGATAAACTTTCTGTAAAAGCTAGCTAGACCATGAAAAGATCTTACCTCAGTAGCACTCCTTGGAGTAGGCCATTCAAGGATAGCCTATACCTTCTCTGGGTCCATTTTTAGACCTTCTGCTGAAACTACAAATCCCAAATACACTAACTCTTTCTTCACAAAACTGCACTTCTTCAAATTAATCAATAATTTCTCTTCTCTCAGCTTCTCAAATACCATACGAATATGCATCATATGCTCATCCAATGTCTTACTAAAGATCAAAATATCATCTAGGTAAACAATGACAAACTTACCTAGAAATTCTTTCAGAACCTCATTCATGAGCCGCATGAAAGTGTTCGGTGCATTGGTTAGCCCAAAAGACATGACTAACCACTCATACAGTCCTTCCTTTGTCTTGAAGGCAGTCTTCCATTCATCTCCTTCTCTGATCTGAATCTAATGATATCCACTTTTCAGATCTATCTTTGAGAAATACACGGCTCCACTCAAACAGTCCATAATATCATCGATTCGTGGCAATGGAAACCTGTACTTGATTATGATCTTGTTTATTACCCTAGAATCTGTACACATCCTCCATTCTCCATTCTTCTTTGGTGCTAATACTACTGGTACAGCACAGGGACTCAGACTCTCACGGATCAATCCTTTTTGTAACAGTTCATGTACTTGTCTGTTCAACTCCTCACTTTCTGCAGGTGTCATTCTGTGTGCTGCCTTATTCGGCAAACTCGCTCCTGGGATCAAGTCCATCTGATGACTGATCTTCCTGACTGGTGGTAATCCATCAAGCACGTTATCGAATACAATATCCTGAAACTCATTCAACAAATTTGCAACTTCTACAGGAACATCTTCTACTTCCTCTTTACCAGCTTTTGGAATTAAAGCAAAACATACATGCTCATGCCTCATACCATCGAGGAAATTTCTTCCATCAACAAAAGTTATCCTTGCATTACCACATACCTTTTCTTCAGTCTCCTTCAATGGTTTTAGCTTATGTCGCACTCCATCCTTTGTCAGGGAATAGGTATTCGCATGACCATCATGTACAGCACATCTGTCAAACTGCCATGGTCTACCCAACAACATATGACATGCATCCATAGATATGATATCACACAATACCTCATCTTGGTATCCGCCAATCTTGAACTTCACCAAGCATTGTTCATTGACCATGACCTTGTGGTCATCCTGTACCCAGGCAATCCGATATGGATGTGGGTGTTTCTGTCTCTTGAGCTTCAACTTTGTCACCATCTCTTCTGACACTAAATTGTCAGTGCTTCCACTATCAATAATCACATCACAACATTTACCTTCACACTTGCACCTGGTGCGAAACAGGCTCCTCCTTTGCTCAAGTTCATTCTCACCACTCAACATGACTCTTCTGTTAATCAACGTTTCTCCTCTTTCAGCATCTTCAGAATTTGATGATCTGGCATCTTCATCTACATGTGCAACTCTGGCCTGGCCTTCATTTCTCCTGTCTGTTCTGCCTTGGTGCTAAGGACATTCAAATGCCCTATGACCTTCTTCTCCAGAGTGAAAACATGTTCCACAGAAGCCACCTCTTCCAGATCCTTGTCCTCTTCCTCTTCCTCTCTGATCTCTATTATTCTGATCCTGGAAGTGATTGGAATTATTTCCTCACTGATTCTGACTACTACTAGCCTCATCTTTCTTTTTCGGATCCTCATTTTGGCCACCATATGACCGTCCACCAGATCGTCCACTGCGACCTCTTCCATTTTATCTGCTCTCAAACTTCTTGTTCAACTTTTCCTCTACTTTTAGGGCAAACTGGTATGCCTCTTCAATACTGTTCATTCGAACTAGATTCAGCTCCTCCTGAATGCTTGGCCTTAACCCATTAAGGTATCGGGCAACTTTCTCCTTATCAGCTTCTGCGTGGCCTATTCTGATGAGAAGTCGATAGAACTCCTTTGTATACTCCTAAACAGATCTTCCTGCTTGCTTCAAACTCTGCATTTTCTTCAGTAGGTCAAGCTCATAATCAACAGGAATGAACTGCCACTTCAATTTATCCACCATCTGATCCCATCTCATGATTTTCTCCTTTCCCCTTCTATTTCGCTCCAACTGAATCTCTTGCCACCATATCTTCGCATGACCTTTCAGTCTGGCTTTTGCAAATTTGACCCTATCAAGATCCTCAACATTTTCATACTCAAAATATTCCTCACATTCGTTGATCCAGTCGATCAATTCTTCTGGGTTAAGATTTCCAGAAAATGTAGGAACCTCAATCTTAGGTCTTTTCCCAATCTTAGAAATGGCCCGAAAAAGTCTTTCTTCCTCCTGGTTCACAATTTTGACTTCTCCTTCTTGATATTCTTCTTCAGCTTCATCCTCGCTTTCATCTCTGACATTAAGATTCATTCCTCTGTGAATCTCTTCTTGCAATGCTCGCACTTGTCTCTGCAGCTCTCTAACCTTATGTGTTACAACACCAGCTCTTCCGCCACATTCCCTTCGTGGAGGCATTTTCGCGATGCGCGCTGAAACCCTAGCCACGGTCCTGGTGCAAACTACCTCACGGTCGGTGATCTGTTTACACACTCAAGAACTCCTGCTTTGATACCACCTGATGAAGGGTGCTCCCCTTAATACCATAAACACATAACAGAAATAGAGAAACAACAACAATATGCAAGAATAGAAAATTGGCTTCTTATTATCTCCACAAATGTGGAATTACAAACTTTCAGAATTACAATATGCAAAGCCACATGGGCATTCCCTTACAATATTCTGTAGGACAAAGCCTCGAGCTATTACCCAGATCTACTACCCAGAACTATTCTGAACTACCTAAGATAATAATACAGCCTTCCTTATATAGGCAATTTTCCACCACCTGGAAGGTTCCAGAATTTTAGCCAATAAGGCCGACCAAACTTATAATTATTTTATTTTACATTTTATTACATCATAGTTGGCTCAAGATAACCTTTGAAACCCAAACAGAAATTTTGAAGAAAATTATTTTCTGCCATTTCAGGTGGCCCAACTTCCAAAGACCACAAGTCATCACCAGTTGACCCGATCGGCTATTATAACCCCATTTCAGAAATGCCACAAAGCACTCTACAAGCTTGACCCGCGCAAGTGCCCATCACCCAAATTTTTGACCTCATCCGGGGCCTCTAAAGCCTTCAAAACTGAGTTCAAAGTTTCTGTACCCTACTGCCAATACCGAAAATCTTTAATATCTTCCAATATACACTTGATCTGGCAATGAAACTTTACTGGCAGGCTTATATGACCAAAATGAACCTCCAAGAAAAAAATCAGATCATTCTGAGCAGATACAAAAATTACCAAAAATAGTAACTTTTCATAAATAGCAGCTCTGCACAAAATAGCCCTTATTGAATATATAAAAAAAATAGAAATATTTTTGGGTGATGCAAGATTGCTCTTACACCCAGGATGCTCCTGCATCATTCCAAGAATACTTTAAGCATCCTCATGGATGTGAGAAATTTCCACATCTGTTAATGAGAGCTTCATGCAAGGTGAACCAACAATTTACCTTCTTTTTTCATTACTTTTCTTTAAATGCAATTTCAATATTAATTCCTAAAAAGGGGTTTTACCAAGGAAATTCATGTTCTACAACCTTTTCCCCTTCTTTTTTTATGTGTGCCTGAACATGTTACAGATTTGTAGGTTTATATCTAGGAAGAAAAGACACAATCACAAGATCCTTAAAAATTTAATCATATTTGGAGCAGTCGAGAACAAGTTGACCTTTAAATTTAAATGAAATAAAAGTGTGTTGGTATAAAGTAGAGGCTAGATTTGAAAATGAAATATTTATACCTTCACAAGTGGATATAGAAAATGCTTGAATGTTGTTGTAGTATCTTGAAAAATTTAGAAGATTGAAGGATTCCTTTTACAAATGTCTAGATCTACAAATACTCCCCAAATATCCAATGTTTTTATGTTTCATGTCTCTTACATTGGGAAGAAATAAATTCACAATTTTATCCATGTAATAGAAGGAGAATTTTTTTTTCATTGAAATTGTCAAGGAAATGAATGTGAAATATGATAAAGGAAATGATTTTGATCATATAAAATAATGTACAATATCTTATATTTTCATCAGATAATAAGTTGTTCACAAGAATGTACGAACGTGTAGTCAAAGAAAAAATAAACTAAATTATTTTTACTTGTATTTTGAAATATCATTATGCCTTTTTCTTTTTTTTTTCTTGCAGGAAGGGTGAGGGTAATTGATTAGTTTTTTGTAGGTAATTAAATGGTCTTTAGTTAGTAACTAAATATGGATAGCCTGAATCTATTATTTCTCCATTACTTTTAAATAAAAGGGAAATCAAGGCTATTTCAAGGGAATCTAGATATGAGGATTCAAGGAGATTTAATATAAATTCGTTAGGCCTAGGATTGGATACTCTTCATGAAGCATATAAATTTATACATACTTGTGCAATGCTAATTAGTCCATGAGAATTGAATAAAATGTCACAAAATTGTCTGCAAAGTGTATCTTCTAATTTTATATAAATCATTGATATAATGTACATTTCTAATTTATCATTACAATTTCTTCAAGTAATTGTACAACTTTTATATGGGTTCTTTTCAAGGAAAGGAATAAATTCTATGTGCAAGTTTTAGTGACTTGGAGGATGCAATAAGTATGATTTTGTAACAATATAAGGGGTTGCATTAGTGTCAATTATTGATGCTAAGAGGACCACTAATTACAATAAATCTATAATTTGTAAGTGCACTCATAACCTTACATTTGACTCCACACCCATTGGATTAGTAACTAGTCTATGAGACTCCCGAATCTAGATCAGAAACATTTGAAACACTCTAAATCCTATTATTTGTTTTTTTTCTTCTATTTTTATTTTAGTTATTTCAATTTTTGCATCTTCTTGGTGTTCTAAAAAAATAAAGGTTGAAGTGGGAAAGAGTTTTTTAATAAATTACTTTTGTGTTTCAAGATGAATATGTTTAAGTTATTTGTTCTCTTTTGAATTCAATTTAATTCATGTTTTAACTTGGTAAAATCTATTACACCCACCATTCATATATTTTAGAAGTATCCACATTGATAGGTTTGAAATCCAGTGTTTATCATTTATTTATCATTTAATTAGGCCTCGATATAGGAAGGCACTTCTAAGTCTTGTGGAGCTCAAAGTAAAGAAGGGCCTTAGTGCCCTATTTGTTTCCCTTTCTTTGCCTCACATTATTGATAGTTTTGGTCCTATTTCCTAAAATTATAATCCCATGGTTTAGGTATTGTGCATATCCTTAGGATTGAGGGTTACAATAAAAAGATCCAATAGATGGAACTTGTGCAAAAAATTTCTCTACAAGTTTGTTGTAATTTGATTCAATAATAAATTCAATAGGTTTTAGAGTGTGGTATTTTTTTTCTCTCAAAATGTTTATTTTGTAGTTTTGTGTTATTTTTTATATTGTTTATACTTTTGTACATATGTTTACCATTTTTTTAATGATGTAGACCAATTTTAAAATATTTTCATTCAGTTTTCCTCCCAACATTAGTATATAAAGTTTCTTCTACACATTCTTTTTCCTTAATTTTTTAGGGTACACTATTTGCTCTATTTAACACAAAGCTTGTGAAATAATTAATTATTTCTATGTTGTTCTCTTCTTATAAATCATTTGTTGGAGTTATAGTATGTATGGAAAACTATGTAGGTGCTATAATGTTTTGAAAATTAATCTTATGAAATTTCATTGCAAAAGTGTCTTGTAATAATATAGTTTAAAGCGTGGAAAATTTCTCATAAAAGAATTTTTGTATTTTAAAATACTATTATTTTTAATTAAGTGTCAAATAGGTTTTGAAGGTACTTGAAACCCTATTTACAAGACTCTTTCATTATGTAACCATCAAAAAACAAATAGAAAACTAGCATCCAACCCTCAAGAAAATAAGAGAGTCCTTCATAAGATTAGAAAACATAGGTTGCCCATGAAACATGAATAATAATTAAGTCCCGCCAAGAATCCAAGATAACTCAAATACAAAGAAACCAATTGATGTGTGAACCTAGGTGATGGTAAAACATGATGCCACAAACACTCCATGAGGTATGAAATAACAACTGATCCAAACTTAAGGAACAGTGAAAAAAATCAATGACTAAAAAATTGAAGAAAAAAAAATAAAATATGTTTTATTGATGCAATATTTTAAAAAAAAACCAAGATGCTCTTGCATCACTTTTACCCATGCCACTTTCATGATCTTTTATCTCCTTGCAAAAATATCAAAAGTCTGATGGAAGAACAAATGAATATATTATCATGATAGTCTATGATTTCTTGTTGTCTTATGTCACTTTGTCATTAGTCTTATACACTATCACCATCATGTCCTATTGAACTATAATTACAATATCTTCTCCTTATTGGAATTGATGTGACTTTAGGCATTTGATACTACTACTTTCACTATCTTTTAATACATTAACACAGACAACACTTTATTCTTTTTTCCAATGGGGATAAAGATATAACCATGCTTAACTCCCCTTGAATCTCTTCTTCTTCTCATGATCTAGATGATATCACATGTGCATGAAGTTTAGACTGGGTTTTTCATGAATTCACCCCTTTCATTTTTCCTATCATCTATATTATATTTTGTTCTCCAAAACACTTAATTTTTTTTCTTTCTTGTTATGATCTCTAAGTGGTTTTTAACCACTACTTATGCAGGAATATTATCTATGTCCAATATTATTATATTTATAACACCTTACACTTTTTTCCCTAAAAACTACATTTCTTGTATCAAAGTTTTTAAACCTTCTAGTGATTTCTTTACAATTTGCAACACTATGAACAAACTTGTGGGTATGTACAGGATCATGGTATGCCAAAAAGTGGCGATGTGAAAAAGAAGTCCTGATTGATAGAGTCTTTTAAAAACAACTATAACTTTCAAAAAATATAACATTTTTGAAATCTAAAATATACATCACATGTTATGCTTCACCTAATAGAGTAATAATAAACAATTCTTTCAATTTGATAAAGTTTAGAGTAAGTTAAGGTGGTCAGACACGAGAGTTTTTATATTCAGGAAAATTTATAGCAGAAAAATCATAATTAATTATTTAATTGGAAAAAAATTAAAAAAATATACATCACATCCGGACATGAGTCTACTACTTTTATCTAGAATCTTATAAAAAAATATTATCATTTTATTTTGTTTAATGTGATCAGACATACACCTACTTGTTATCTTTTTAGTTCTGGTTGATAAACTTATTGAAAAATAGCTATAAATTTCAAATTGTATAACATTTTTGAAATCCAAAACATTTTTCACATTCTATGCTTTTCCTACTACAAGAAAAATAAAAAAAGTTTTGAATTTGATAAAGTTTAGACTAAGTTAATGTGGTCAGACATGAGAGTTTTTGTATTCTGAAAAAGTTGTAGAGGAAAAATCATAATTAATTATTTACTTGGAAAAAAATTACAAAAAAATATGTCTCACATCTGGACATGAGTCTAATACTTATATCTAGAATCTTGTAAAAAAACTTAATCATTTCATTGTGTTTAAGGTGGTCAGACATACACCTACTTCTTTTCTTTTTCCTGAAATTTTCATACTACTACATTGAAATTTGAAATTTTCAACGTATAGAATAATTTTATTTAAAAAAAGGCCTAGTATATTAGAAACTAAATTCAATTTTGTACAGATTCTCTTCTTACATATTTTTGATATAATATTTATAACTCAAGTTCAAATTTTTATGTCAACTTGCCTAAACCTGATTTTTTGAATTTTCATTTCCACTTAAGGGCCTAGTTTGGCATACCATGATCCTGCCCATACCCTTGTGATAATTGTAACATATTTGATTTGGAACAACATAGTTTCTTCTCGCAAACTTAAACCATCTTCTATCAACAAAGCTACAAGTTCCAACTTTGTGAACATATCCATTACACAAGTAGAAATAACCTAGAAGTTTAAATAATTGTACCTTGTTGTTTGGTCTTTCCAAGTAGGTGGAGATCTAGTTGACCTATTGGTACTTCCTTTTGTTCTTCTTTCATTGTTAATGCCTTTGGAATTTCTACTAACATAAACCTCATTCTCAGATTTCTTGTTGTCTTTGGCCTTAGGGGGAGAAGCATGATAGCTTAGATAAATTATCTTCCTTGGGATTTTTGTAACCTTAAAGCTCTTTCCATTTGTTGTTGTGAACACTATCTCACGTATAGAATCAACTTTAATAACTATGGAAATATCATATCCTAAAGTAATACAATCTTTACAATTCTTTTTTTAATTTAACATTTCATTTAGAATGTTGGCACTCTAGTCAATATTTTTTATTTTTCTCTAACTAAACCTTGACAATTTCAAGGTATTTCTTCAGAGCTACTAGTTCTCCTTCAAGTTTCTATCTTTCAATAGTTTTGACTTCTAATTCATATCTTTCTACATGCGTTATCCTTTTATATTCTTCAATCTCAATTTTCAACATAATTATCATGTTTACCTTTAAGGGTTTTTCTTTTAACAATGAATTATCCTTTGAACTCCCTTTCAAAGAGGCAATCTCCTCTTCTAACATTTTACACATTTTTTCTTTATCTTTAAATTTATTTCTCATTTATTCTTCATCATTTTTCTTTTTAAAACTTGAACATCTAGAAATCCAATTATCCTTTTAGATTCATTACTATTTTCTATTATTATTATTAAATTTTTTTATCTTAAATCTTTCTTGAAGATGTACCTTAAGCTTCTAATTTTCTTGTTCTCATCTAGGAAACCAACAAGCTCTCTTTTCATGTAAGAAAATCCTTCTTCTTGATATGCTTCTTGACTAATCTAATGCTTATCTATAACTTCCACTTTACTTGAGGCTCTTCAAACATGTTTGGATAAAATTCTTGAGAATCAAGACCATTGGAAAACTCATCATTTTTTTAAAAAAGACACTTATTTCTTGTTAGACAGACTTTTCATCCATTTGGATATTTAATTTCCACATTTTTTACCATTGGTATTCCTCTTCCAGGATCAAACCATGATGGTCACACTTTTAACATGAACCTGCTTCTCTAATACCAATTGTTGGAATATTAGACCATTGGGAGATTATGAGGAGGGTGAATTAATGGTCAATAAAATTTATTAATTAAAAATTAAAAATTAATGACCCATGTTGTATATCTATTTATAGAAAAAAAATTTTATCATGATGAAAATATAAATCAAACCATAGAAGGAAGAACAATATGTGCATAACACAAAACATAGATTTACAAGTAGAATAGTCTTGAGTGTAAAAAACATCTTTGAAGCCTCACTACTTAAAATTTAGATGCACTGACTTTAAGCCTCACTAGAAATAAAAAAGTCTCACTGACTACATTTAGGAAACTAAACCTAGGAGCACCAACCCCTTTGCAAATGTTGATGAAAACATGCCAATCAAATAAGTACAAATCAAAATATATACAAATAGTTACTATGTTTCTCTACAAAACCCATATCAAGTTTTTCTCATGTGTAGTGATATGAATGGAAATTCAAAATACATACCAACTCATTTCAAATCTACAATATTAAAAAAAAAGAATAATTATCTTGAATGACAATCTAGAAACCTTCTATCTACAAAATAATTTTCAGGATGCCATCATCACTCATGTAGAAATATTTCAATTTTCCTTAGCTATTTATGTGAATATGTGTCATTTATTTGTGTAGTTATTTTCTTCTCATATAATTTATATTTTAGACTATAGAATTTATATTTCAGACTATAAAATTTGCTGCAACTTCCTTGATAACAACAATCATGGGTGGTCCCACAATAGTGTGTCCCACTTTTTTGAACATCCTATGTTTTCTTGAAATTACATATTTTTAAGAAAATATGGTGATTTAAGCCTTGAGAGATCTCATTTGAAGTAAATAAATGAAAATGGTTGGACAAAAGCCTCTTAGATAAAACTCTCTTTGATATAATCTCTCTACTCCTCCATCATACCCGTAATCAAGTCTCCTTTGCACCTATCAAAATGCTGACATAAAAACACTTTGACCCTAGATTTTTCAGGGATAAAATGAATTCATTTCAACAAACCTAGATACAAGTTGGTACTACTCAAAGAATTATTTTCAAATAGTTATGATTTTAATCTATATTGAGTTTATTATGACTTTGTATTTTTAGTTTTATTTAATATAGGTTTTGAAATGTATATCAATTTTGATGTTTAATGGTTATCGAAAAGTAGTGAGATAGGTAAGAAACATTATGAAAAATAGCTAGATGTTGGGTACTTGTGATCTCTTTTTGACAAAAAAGTGAAAAAATGAATTTTGATATATACAAAACAAGTTAGAGGCTACTAAATGATCCTATGTCTAAATTATAGTTAATGTCACTTCAAAACTTAATAAACTATTAAATAGTCAACCAAATAAAATGAAATAAATTGGATACTCTTGATATCAGTCTTAGAAACCTAAACTCAAAAGAATTACAATTTTTATCCTTTTCAAAAAAAAAATTATGCTCAAATAAATGAATGTCATCCTTTAAAAATGTTATTTTTCATAGAAACTACTTTTCAAAGGAGATGGAAAACTAAACAAATACTTACCAAACATGTTCTTAATTTATTTTTGACATAGTAATTAATCATTGGCATTTCTAAAATATAACAACTCAAATATCATCTCGACATATTTTAGTGAATAAATACCAACCTTTCAAATACACAATGACTAATATCATTAAAATTATTCACTTTGCATTACTAAGTCAAATAAATAAACTTTATGTCATTTTGTTCTACTCATGTCATCATTATTCTATTCATTTCGCTTATTGTTCTCCTCCTTTACACTATATTATATTTTGTTCCTATAGCATATTTTTCTAGTCATGTCGCCTTTAGATAGAAGATCAAGCATTTTAAATAGAAACTTCACTATTTTTATGCTTTGGGACCTAAAGAGAATATGTTAATCGACATATGTAATACAATTTGACATGTATCCAACTAATGGATAATCATTTGATTGTAGTTACACCACTTACCAAAAAAATCTTTATAGTTAACTTTTTTGTTCATAAAACATGAAGTTAAATTCACCTTCTTTCATAAAAAAAAAACATTATACCAAAAACTTTGACATTATTAATCTCATGAATACACATATATAAATATATATGTTCTTGTACTTGTATCATAAATATTTTATCAACAACATCTCGATTATTTCAAACATTGTCATGAATGTGTTGACTATCTTCATTAGCATCTAACTACCACTTTGACAATGCACACTCGACCTACTTGACATTGACATCAATGCCGACATCATCTCTCTTAACTTGACAATCATGCAAACACATTTCAAGAGAGTGATAGGTAAAATAATATTGTTTATACTTGTATATGTGTTTCTATATTTTTTCTTTTTAATGATGTAGATCAAATTGAAAGGTTTTTTCACACTTCTCTCAACATTAGCATATCATGTTGCTTAAACTATCAATTTTTTATTAAAGTTTCATGCAAATTACCTTTTACCCCTTTATTGTCATGTATGAACAAGTAATTATTTTTTTACAAACATGCGATAGTGTGATTGTGAGTTCAAAGGATATCTTCATTAATAAAAATATAATATTTATTGTTTATATTATTATTTATTTAAATGAAGTATATGTAAGATTTTGTTTGGTTAAAAAATATAAATAATGTTATCATTATTTTTTACTTTATAACATAAATACAATTATTATTTATATTAAAAACATTATCTTTTAATATAAATAATAATTGTATTTATTTTATAGAATTAGTTATGAAACAGCTCATGCTCGCTCTGCGCTCTGCTAGGGTTTTTTAACCTTGCATCCATTTTTTGCAGTCTTGTCCTTCGCACATACCGCAGTTATTATGGGAAATAGCCTAGTATATATGGCTCTGGCCACTTCCCACCAAGCAGTTAATGCTAGTGCTGGTGTGGTTTCAGATAACAATGGCACCACCAAGAAAACATCCCTACAAGTTTGTGCCCAAAGTATTCCACGAGGTATGGCCCAACCTAATATTGTTTTACCCATTAATGAATTCAATGATGCACTCACTTGGCTTGAATCGCATACCCTTGTTGGCTATTTTATGGGTCACAACCCCCTAAACATGTTCTCAAGGACTAGGTTGTGAAGAACTAGATTCCTCATGGAATCTACCTAGAAGGTATTCAGAGCCTCACCAAAGGCTTTTTTCTTTTTCTCTTTTCTAACCCCTCCCATGTGGATGCTATTTTTTCCAAAGGTCCCTAGAACCTCAAGGCCTCACTATTAATCTTCCAACGCTAGCCTTGAGACTTCTCTATCTCTAATGACAAGAAGCTCAAAGTCCCAGTGTGGGTCAAGTTCCCTAGTCTTCCCTTACCTTGTTGGCCTTTCATGTATGCCATAGCGCAGAAGCTCGATAGGGTTATATGTGTTGAGCATGGCCATTTTCTTAATCCATGACCTCAAAAGAGGCTCTGTGTTGAGGTCGACCCTTCTAGGGATCTCTAAGAATCCATCGAGATTTATTTTGGTGATACCACCTTCACCTAGAAGGTGCTTTATCTCAACCTTCCCAACACTTGTTATCGATGTCAATTTGTGGAGCATAAGATTAAGGACTACCATCTGGCAGTACCTCATACCAAGACTCCTCCCAAGGATGCTAGTTCTCAGTCAGCTAAGGCTGGAAAGAAAGACAAGGGAAAAAAATATGAATGGGTTACTATCAGACATAGTAACAAGCCCCACAAGCAGTCTATTTCAGCTTCTACCTCGTATCCGCCACCTTTGGATAACATAGTTTCTTTGGAAACCCCTGTTATTGAAGTTTCAAACCCTTTTTCTTAGGGGAAAGAAGTTTCCAAATCCCAGGATACTGCTCCTCCAACCTGCATGCCTCCAATGACTGTCAACATTGTTTCTACCAACTCTTTCTACCGCTCTCATAGCCCTTCTACGCATGCTGAGACTAAGTCTAATGGCATGCAGGAAAAATGACGTAATATCTCTTTGGATTTTTCTAGGCCTACTTTTTCCCTAGGATATTTATCTAATAGTTTTGATTCCCTTTGGGATGAGGATGGAATGGATGACACTGTTATTCCATGAAGTACATCTCTTGGAATGTTTGTCAGTTGACAGACCTACACAAAGAAATTTTTGTCAGGGATTTGCGTCGACATTTTTGTCATTTGGATGTTTTATTCCTCTAGGAAGTTAAGATTTTAGGTTTCATGCTTGATGCTTCTTGTAAAGTTATCTGGCCCAAAATCCTCTCTTTGTTCTCAGCATGAGGCTAGCTGAGGTAGAGTTGTTACTCTCCTTTCTCCTCATTGGCATTCCTTTCTAGTTATCCATGGTTCTCACCCCATGCAAAGAACTATTTGGGCCACTTTCATTATTGAGAATCATTCCTTTGGCATAGTTAATGTTTATGCTCCCAATGATGTTGTTGAGAGATTTCACCTGTGGCATTGGCTTGTAGATTATCTACCACCTGCTACCTGGATTGTTTGTGGGGACTTTAATATGGTGGAGATGGCATTTGACAAGGATGGCTTTTTTCCCTTTCGATGGACAGTTGTGTTAGAAATAGGCAATACTGAGAGGGGGGTGAATCAGTATTCTACAAACTTTATCTTTTGCCCAATTATGGATATGACAGATTATCTTTATACATGCATAATAATAAAGAACTCATAACACATTATTTGGTCTCGAGGAAACCCTGGCCAAGGGGAAACCCCGGTGGGGATGGTACCAACAAAGATCCACTAATCAAAAGTATCCTATTAAGGATGATGACCCTGTTAGGAGTCTATTACA
This sequence comes from Chamaecyparis obtusa, assembly GCA_027943335.1. Lineage (NCBI taxonomy): Eukaryota > Viridiplantae > Streptophyta > Pinopsida > Cupressales > Cupressaceae > Chamaecyparis > Chamaecyparis obtusa. The sequence goes on along the minus strand of BSBK01012287.1, from coordinate 121,262 downwards.
AGCATATAGTGTATCAGTCCTGATTAAGGGACTGTAGGCCTTGTTAGAAGCTTCAACCCTGTTAGGAGTTGTAGTACAAAATGTGATTACCAGATGAGCCCACTACCCAAACAAGTAATGTACAATATACACTAATTACAAAAATAGGTTAAGGTACATAATCTTATACTTCTTGCATCAATATCTCTTCGCTACTCTTTTACTATCGCTATTACATATGCTTCATATACTTCGCATCATATCACTGCTTCATTACATTTCATTGCTACTACTTGATACTTCATCTAACTTTACAATTAAAATTAAATTTATACCAATACCTTTATCCAAGAGTTGAAATCTAGGATGTCATTTCTTTATATTGTTAAGTCATTATTTTGATAAACAAAATAATCTCTTAAATCTTTACTAGTTCTGTCTTCATATTTTGTCTTGTCGACTTCACACTGTCTTCGGTAAAACTATCATAACTTCTTTCGTTAATGTCATACTAACTTGTGCTCTAAGATGGGTGATCAATAGAAATCATAGATTCTATTTTCAAGTTTGCAAGAACTGAACTTACTCCAGTCAATGTCGCAAACAAAAATTGTGTCCAAGTTCACTGGTAAAAACATTGTCTCACATTTAGACAAATTTGCAATGCACTCTATCATACTTGCTCTCTGACTTGTGCGATCTTCATGTGGATCATATGTTTCCATAATGAAAACATCTATGTAATCAACTCAGACAAATTGCCAACAATCTCCCCCTTTGTCATTGATGGCAACATATGAGAAAATTGGCTAAGTGTACAACTGAAAATCTCAAAAAATTGTTCAAAATTGTGGCCATAGTATAAAATACATACTATCCTTATAACTCCTCAAAAAATTATTGTCTCTAATATAGTACTCCCCCTAAGAGTAACAATCCTTATCATATAATATCAATTTTCTTCTATATATCTCTCCCCCTTTGGCAAAAATGACAAAATAAGGTAGGTAGGGTTACAAAATTGTATCACAAAAAGTTATACCTCAATTCATTTATTGCAAAGTTGGTAGGCTTGCAACACAATCTGAAAAATCTATCTTCATGGCTTCTATCTCCTTCTCCCATGATTTCTTAATGGAATCTACCACATTAATTAGTGCGCTCAGTCCATAAGAAGCTATTTCGCATGCTTGGAGGTTTTCAAAGTTAAATTTCTGAAAAGATGTCTTAGTTGAAAGACATTCTTCCAACTACTCTTTAATAATGCTTAACTTCATAGAAGCATGCTCTCTCAAAAGAGTGTATCTTCTTAATTTCCTATCTCTCTCATCTTGCACAGCTCTGTTTTCATCATAAAGTTTCTAAACTTTCTTCTCAACATCACATACCTTCACGTCAGGGCTAGACAGAAGGTTTGTTTCATTTAGAATTTCTGCTTCCTTGAACTTTATCTTCTGATCTTTTCTGTTGTCAAGGTCTCTGATTTTGTACATTGTATGTACAAATATTTTCCTATTTCCAAATGCTTCCTCAAATCCTTGATACAGATATCAAGAGTGTTGATATCATTTATGATATTCTGATTGATGTTCAAAAGCATTCTAGCCTCATAGGTTGCTTGTGCTTTCACTTTTGCAATATCAGATAGGTTTGTGAATTCATTATCAAAGGTGCTCATTACCTTCTTTGCTTTCTCCATAGGGCCTGCTTCTACAATTTGTGTAGTTACAGTACTTTGTAACTTCTCAGTTAGTTCTTTCAGACACCCTTCAAGACTCTTCAATTTCTTATTCTTACCATTGATTTTATTCAAGGATGTGATTAATTCCAACTGATCATCATCATCTACTTCTTTTCCCAAATGCTCAATCATAGATCCAATTTGATTCTTCTTTCCAGTCTCAAGAGTAAGACTGATATCTTCTTTGGTGGGAATGGGAACTTGTTCCTCTATTACTGGTGGCTCCACAACTATGGTCTCTATCATCTCTTCTTCTTTTGTAGCTTCCTATTCTTCAAAGGCTGAATTGTCAACAATGTTCTCCAAATTCTTGAATACATTTTCATCAGTATCCAAGGTGATTTTTGTACCTTCTTCATTCATTGTTTCATCTTCAATATTAATAGCTGGAGAAGAGGTAATGTCCTCTTGTACTTTCTCACCTACTTGCTCTACTGCAACTGATGATTCTCCAACATATTCTACCATAACCTTGACAATAGCCTATTTAGTCTCAGAATTGATTTCTTCATACCTACCTCCCATAATCTGAATTGTTCTCCTTTTGGTTCTCAGATGGGTGCTTAGGGCTTTCATGATCTAATTGAAATGAGTTTCATCTCTTATTTCACAAAGCTTCCTCACAAGATTTTCTCTGATAGTTGTGTCCTCATTTGATGCTCTCTTCTTCCTATTTACAAGTTTGTTAAATATATCATCAGGTATCTGTCCCTAAATAGTATCAAACTGCTTATTAGTAAAAATCATATGCTTCACAACTGCATTCTCTAGATTAAGTCTATCTGTATAATCATAAAGACCATAATATTTGTTCATTCTTGCAAAGTCACTATTCTCAATGATTTGCTCATTAAGCTTTTCAACTTTTTGTTTCCAAGCTTTCTTCTTAGTAGTGACATCATCTTTTATCTGCAATCTTTCTTAGAACTAGTTGCACTAGAGTTTTATGTCTCTTTCCTAGTCTAGTAGCACTTTCCTTAACTCTTTTTCTAGGTGTGGAGGAAGTGGATCTAGTAGACATCTTTGCTTTTATGTCCTTCTCAGTTACTTCCACTTTCACCTTTACTTGTGGTTCTTCCTATTGCACTACAATTGATGATAAAGGAGGGATAGACAAAACTTCTTTTTGTCCACTCTCTCTGATTGATGCTCCCATCTGCTTTGCTACCAAAAACTCTCACTCTATCATTCCTGTGTCTTTTAGGATTTTCTTAATAGTGCTCTCAACTCTCTTCTTAGACTACTTCTCTTCAATTAGAATCTTTATAGAGTTGAAGTTCTCCTCAAAGGTTCCAAACCTGTTACACTAAGTGTCCAACTTACACTTAAGTAATCTACTAACATACTCTTCAGTCTCTACCTCAGATATCTCATAGCCAAGAGGGTCTATGAACTCTTTTCTATGCTCTACTACTTCAATATAGGTAAATTCAGTATCCACCATAAAACATATATCATCTTTTTTTTTTCAACAAGAGACTTAGGGATCCTTGATCTACTAGACACAATATTTTGAAATGTCTTAATAACAAGTACTACACTCTCATCTACACTGTCAATAACATGTCTTCTGTATACTAGGTTAATCCTTTCCATTGTATTTTGTTCATCATTCCAGTCATTTCCTATGGTGTAAGGAAATCTCCTCAAAAGATGAAAGAACATATATGTAATTAGGGATGAGAACTTAAACTATGTATACTTAGTTTTCTTCATCTTCTCCAAGTTCTCAAACAATTGAATTCTTAGAATTTCACATATATCAACTTGTGCCCTGTCAACACACATTAGATAGGTTGCATGTACCATTCCAGCTACCATGTCATCCTCTCTTGAATTTGCACAAAATTTAGTAGTTAGGATCTTGCATAACTATCTCACATCATCTTGGTTGATCTTACTAATCACAATTCTTCTACCATTATAGGATGAGTTTGTGTTGTCAATGACTATTTTCCTCATGTTTTTCTCATTTAAAGGAATAGCTCCAGTTTTAGATAATCTAGTGACTTAATGAATCAAATCTGTTGTAATATCTATCACTCTATCTTCTAGACAAAACTTTCCATTATGAATTCTACTCAAGATAATCTTAGTGCATTCTTCATTATCAAATTCATATTGTAATCCATACTTAACAATTTCGTTATGTTCCAAATATTCAAAACCTTGTTTTAGTGTCATATCCTGATTGTAAATCTTCTAATATTCATCTATGAAATCACTATCACTCACTGTCTCTAGTTTGCATCCAAGATAACTTCTGACATTTTCTAAGTGTAAAACTCCATCTGGTACGGATGATCATGCAAACCTAGGGTCTTCTTCCAAGGGTTCTAATGGTTCCCTTTTCAATTTAGGTCTATTCATTTCTCTGACATTGTGTATTAAGGAAACATCCATGATTTCTTCAAATTCCTTTACTGATTCAAAGATTTGTCAAGTAAAATACCTTAATTTCATGTTTTTAGGGCTTGCATAGATTCAGTACACAATTCTTCTCCAAATCCTTGCAAAATGCTTTCAATCACTGCTCTTTGATCTCCTTGACACTTGAATTTTCTTTGATGATCAAATAATACCAATCATAACCTTTTATTAATTCAATCTCACTTAGATCTGACATCGCATTCAATTCTTCTACTGCTTCTTCCCAAAAAGTTGTTTCTGCTAACCTGCAAAACTTAAAACTTCTTGTGATCTTGCAAAACATAATATTTTTCTTTGTGCTCTTAACCATAGCATTACAACATCATAAACTACCTTGCATTAACTGAGCAAGACTCAATTAATCATATATCTACATCTACACTTAATCTAAGTTCCTATTCTACTACAATTTACATAAATTAAGTACTTTGAGATAGGTCAGGTAAAGATTCATTCTTACCATTCAATACTTCACCTTCTTGATTATCTTAAATGTTGAATATGTCTCCTTGATTTGTGCTTTTGATAAACTTCACTTCATCTGAATTACTATAGCGTCTTTTTTGACTGTTACTTGCATCTTCATTTCTTCTTGCATGATTTCTAGGATTAGGATTAGGATGAAAAACTCTATTGTTCACTCTGCAAAACCTTGTTGTATGTCCAATTTTGTTGCATATCTGACAAATAATTCCATTATTTCCATATCTTGGTCTTGGTTGATTGATTTGTGATCTTCAGTTTCTAGCAATGTGTCCAACCTTGTTGCATCTATAACATACTACTCCATTTCTTCTGTTCATATCTTCAGTAGGTTTCTTATCTAAATTTTTAGTATTCCTAAACATTATACTACCATCATTATTCTCAATAAATTTAGGTTTCCTACATTCAATAACTCTATGTCCAAAACCATGACAATTGTAAAGATAACCATTAAGAGGTTTAAATTGCTTACCTATGCAATCTCTCTTCATATGACCAATAGTATTACAAGCAAAACATCTACCTTTGAATTCTCTTTGCATACCTTTGGGTGATTCCTCTTACTTCAATGATTCTTCTTCTTTAGGTGTATCTTCAGGTTTGTTGATCTCATCAGGCTTCTTCTCATCTATGCTTTCAGATATCTTCAGATTTGGTTCCTTGCCTTCATCATTTTCTTTAAAAGTGTTGAATCCAAGACCAATCTTATCATATAATGGTTTTTGTTAAGATATTTGTTCATCAATCTTCTCACTAGTTGAATATAGCCTTTCAAGTTTTTGTTTGGATTGAGTCAGTTCACCTTTCACAATCTTATTGTATTTCTTAATTTCATCATACCACAAATTGACTTTCTCAAGTTTAGATGTTACTTTACAAAGTATAGATTTTAGTCCTTCATTTTCAGTCTTTAGACTTTCATTCTCAGATTTTAGATTTGCTTCATTCTTACCATTTCCATCTTTCAAACTAAGCTTCAAATTTTCTATCTTCAATTCATGCTTAAGGATCTCATTTTCTTTTTCTAAATTGTCATCACAATCTTCAATAAAAACTTCAGATTCATTTTCAGATCTCAGATCTTCCAATTTGTTTTTTAGTTTCTCAATGAGGTTCTTTGCATCATCATACTTTCTTTTCAAAGTATCCTTTTCAATAGTAAGCAAGTCAATTTGTTCAAGAGCTTCTTCATGATTCTTCTGTAGTTGATCCATATCCATAAAGATCTTACTCAAGTTGCTAGGCCTTCCTTGAATGATTCTTTTCTGAGTAACTAAGCTCTGATAACAATTGTTAGAAATAAGGAATACTAAGAGGGGGGGGTGAATCAGTATTCTACAAACTTTATCTTTTTCTCAATTATGGATATAATAGATTATCTTTATACATGCATAACATAAGAAGCTAAACAACATGCATAACAATAAAGAACTCATAACACATTATTTGTTCTTGAGGAAACCGTGGCCAAGGCTGGTGGGGATGGTACCCACAAAGATCCACTAATCAAAAGTATCTTGTTAAGGATGTTGACCCTATTAGGAGTCTATTAAAAGTAGATAGTGTATCAGTCCTGATTAAGGGACTATAGGCCTTGTTAGAAGCCTCAACCCTATTAGGAGTTGTAGTAAAAAATTTGATTACCAGATGAGCCCACTACCCAAACAAGTAATGTACAATATACACTAATTAAAAAAATAGGTTAAGGTACATAACCTTATACTGCTTGCATCAATATCTCTTTGCTGCTCTTTTACTATCGCTATTACATATGCTTCATATACTTTGCATCATATCACTGCTTCATTACATTTCATTACTACTACTTGATACTTCATCTAACTTTACAATTACAATTACATTTATACCAATAGCTTTATCCAAGATTTAACATCTAGGATGTTGTCCCTTTATATTGTTGAATCATTATTTTGATAAACAAAATAATTCCTTAACTCTTTACTAGTTCCATCTTCATATTTTGTCCTGTCGGCTTCACACTATCTTCGGTAAAACTATCATAACTTCTTCCATACATGTCATACTGACTTGTGCTCTGAGATGGGTGATCAATAGACATCATAGAGTCTATGTTCAAGTGTGCAAGCATTGAACTTACTCTAGTCAATGTCGCAAACAAAAACTATGTCTAGGTTCACTGGTAAAAACATTGTTTCACATTTAGACAAATTTGCAATGTGCTCTGTCATACTTGCTCTCTGACCTGTGCGATCTTCATGTGGATTATATGTTTCGATAATGAAAAAATCTATGTAATCAACTTAGCCTAATTTCCAACAAGCTAGTGAAAGAGAAGCCTGGTATTACGTGCGAAATAAATTGGGGCTTTTTTATCCCAATGTGGACTGTCATCGTTCTGATGGGGTTTGGCACACCTGGTCTAATTATAGGGCCTCCTCTAATAGAATTCATAAAAGACTTGATCATGCTATGATCTCAGGTCAATATTTTTTCTCCTTTTTCCAAAAAGCAAGCCTTAGTGGTCACTCCTCTTGTTGATGTGACTTTGTCAGACCACTTTTCCATCAAACTTAATATTTATTGGAAGACAACTAAGGCTAGGCCTCCCACCATGAAATTTTACTTTAATACTTTTGTCCTTCAACATCCTTCTACTTTGGCCCACATTCATCGGGTTTGGAACCTTGAGCCTAGACCCACCCACTTGACAAGATGGATTCAATGGTGGAATGATGCCATCAGGTGTATGGCTTATTTTTTGCACATCTATGGCAGACAATTGGCCAACTATCATCACAGAGCCTATGATCTCAACACCAAAGCCTTGTGTGTTGCCACTGAAGCCTTAGCCTAGGACCCTTTGAATCAGGATCTGTAATTCAATATTGCTAAGTTACACCATCAGAAGTAGATGGCTGACAACCATACTGCTAGAGGAGCTTAGATCAAAGCTTGGTTACACTGGTTAAAGGTTGGAGACCAAGTTTCAAAATATTTTTTGACTGCCCTTCATGCTCGGCATACTAGTACAGGCATAACCAGAATCTAAGAAGGGCACACCCTTTTCACGAAGCTTCCTAATGTCTTGCAATCCTTTGTTTAGCACTATGAATAGGTCTTTACTACTCAGGGTTTCTCTCCTACCAGTGAGAAAGCTCTTGCGGAATGCATCACAGTGGTGCCATAGTGTGTCTCCCCTGTCCAACATGTCTTCTATGATCAATTGCTTTCCTTGAAAGATCTTTGTGAAGCTGTGTTTGCCATGGCTGATGATAAAGCCCCTGGTTGTGATGGCTTCCCTTGTGAGTTTTACAAAACCCTCTGGGATGCCATTGGTCCTGATCTCCACCAAGTCTACCTGGAAGCATTTCATACCCAATCTCTTGGGGATATCATTAACCAGGGGAATATCAAGTTCATTCCCAAGTCTGGGGATTTGGAGGACATTTGTAAATAGCGACCCATCACTTTTCTCAATGTCTCCTACAAGATCATTGCCAAAGCACTAGCTCTCAAGATCTGGCACATGCTTCCACAAATTGTCCAGCCTAAATAAACAGGGTTTATTAAGTCAAGATTTATTCTTGACAACATCATTTCTATTTAGGAAGGTATGGAATGGGCTCATAAGTCTCACCAGAAAGCCCTTTTTCTCAAAATTGGATTTTTCTAAAGCTTATGATCATAGTGAATGACATTTTATCCTTGCAATGCTTTAGGCTATGGGTTTTTGCCCTAGATTTCTTCAATCTATGTAGATGATCTTCAATGATGCCTCTACCACCATTACCATCAATGGCCACTAGTATTCCACCTTTGGGCTCTTTCGTTCCATTCAGCAAGGCTATCCTCTAGCTCTAACTTTATATGTGTTGGCTACTGAGGGTTTTGGCTACCTACTTGCTCACTCCATTTCCATGGGAACTGTTCAGGGAATATACTCATCAGATTCTTCCCAATAGCTGGTCAATGGCCATTATGCTAATGACTCCTTCCTCACTCTAGCTGAGGATGAAGACAATATCAAGGAAGCCTTGCAGTGTTTAGACATATTTTGCATGGCTTCCAACTTATCCATTTAGTGGCACAAAACCCTTTGTTACAGATATTAGTTGTTCCCAAGCCTCCCTGGCTTTCTCAGTTTGGCTGGACTAGGATTCAACATGGGGAAATCTTCCACTTTTTGGGTATTCCCTTTTCTTTCCAAGGCAATCCTACTTGTTACACTTGTATTATTCTTTTCTCTCATGGCCAATTATTTTGTCTAGGTAAAAGTCTTAGTTGAAGTTGAAGTTGAACCTTCCCAAGTTTAAGTTCAAGTTCAACTTCTATCAGAGGTCACAAGAAAAATGTATTCCTTAAAGTCATTGGTTTTCTAGTCAATTAGATATGAAAGTTGAACTTGAACTTGAACCTCCTAAGTTTAAGTTCAAGTTCAAGTTCAAGATTCTGTCAGATTTTGCAAGAAGGTCACAGTATTTATGTTGTCTATCTTTCAGTCGGTACATCAAAGTTGAACTTGAACCTTGAACCTCACCAAGTTCAAGTTCAAGTTGAAGGTCTGATTGATGGAATATTCTAGTCAAATAACTAACTCTCTACAAGTAAATTCTTTTAAAGATTATCAGACCTAAGCTTTCGAAGAGGTTTTATGTGAAGTTCAAAACTGTCACAGATGATGGGGAAACACATACATGCCATGTCACGATGAAAGATAGATGGAAACTCATAGTGCCTAGTTGGCATCTCACAGTGCCTAGCTAGCAGCTCACAGTGCCTGTTTGGTAGCTCAAAAGGGAAGTGGATTCTCAATTTAATGGTTATATTCATATAAAAATATTCTCCCAATATTGTTTTCAATGCAACATTGGAGCCAAAACATTTTATTTCCTTTCCTATCTATATCAACTAGCTTGCATAGATTAAAATCTAATATGTTTAGAAAATTAGTAGGCTAAAAAAATGGGTCTCAGTGCGGGGGCCATAACTTTGTGCTCCACTATTGGATTTGGCCCATTTTTGGATATGTTGTGGGGAAACAAACATTGCAAAATCTAACTAGAGTGATTAGAATTATTTGATTGCATTCAAAAGTTACACATGACTATGTAAAGGTATATCAAAGAGGCCAGCAACTTCTTGTTTTCACTACAGAGGTTAAATCTGACAAGGTTTTAAAATTAAACTATACACCATGTGTCTAAAGATACATATTATGAATTAAGTAGGTGTATATATTATAACCCTTGCAAACATAATGTTTAAGAACATTATGCCTGATAAAGTAAAAGTGAGGGGTTGAAAAGATTTTTATTGGAAACAAAGATTCAGTTATTAAAACTGAAAAATATCATCGGCCAGAAAAAAGATAAATATGTGTGAGAAAGAGATACACAGGGTTCTTCTTTTTCCAGTATGCAAGTCTTGAGGCAACTACAGGGAAGAAGACATTACTGTTTGTAATAAAAAAGGTTTCTTATTTTTTTTGTTGGAGTTCTGTACCTGCAATGAGAAAGAGGGGGGTTTGGCTCTCTGAGATTTTTTGGAACTATTTTCATGAAGTCTATGTTTTAAGTTTCTAAAAATGATATAATAGAACATATATGCTATCCTATGGTTTTATATATGTGATTAAGCTTTTGGAATGGTAGATACTATTATTTATCAAAGTATGGTTTGTTTTCTTGTGGAAATAAATTATATTTGAAGAAGGCTTGGCTATTATGCTGGTTGATTTTATGCTTGAAGCAACAGAAGGAATTACTGGAAAGATTTAGTTTTAAGTAGTGAATCTTTTGATTATATCAGAAGTGAATGTTCTTTTATTCTGCACATTCTTTTCATGATGATGGAATGAGTGTTTTTTCCTTATGTGTTTTCTAGTTAAAGGCACACATGTTATTCATTCTTTGTTAATAAAATCCTATTGAAAATCCACTATCAAGGGGCTGCACCTTGTGAATTTGTAGAGAGTTGGCTTTTAGCAACTCATTTGTTAGTATTGAGCTATTCTTTTCTTCTCTTCATTCTGTGAAGGGGCATAAGATTAATTTAAAGAAGAGGGAAAAACTGTATGCTAACACTACTGATCTATGGAATGTGGTTCTTGCTAAGATTGAAAAAAAGCTTACCTATTGGATCACAAAGCCACTCTCTCTCACAGGAAAATTCCAGATTTGCTCCAAAGTCCTGGCGGCCATGCATGTTTATTACTCCTCTTGTTGGGCTCCCTCCAAAGCCTCCTATGAAAGGCTCGAGAAACTTCTTTGGGATTTTCTCTGGGCCTCTGGTGTTGATCACTAGGGCTTCCATAGAGTTGCCTGGGATTTTTTTTGCCTTCCAAAAATCTTTGGTGGTCTTGGATTAATTGATACCCAAAAACAAGGGAACACCCTTTGTGCCAAATGGGTTGTGTAGTGTCTCATAGGCAATGAAGCTTGGAAAATTTTGCTTTAGCACTGCATTTCCTTAGGCTTTCCTCTTCACAAGCCTGCCTGGAAGGGGATTGGTTTTCAAACCCTACTGGTTATGAGGGAGCCTATCTAGATCTAGGGTACTTTTGTTGCCAAAAGTATTTGGAGAGCCTGGGAGTCTATTATGCCTTGGCTTCAGTGGGCTGGGAATAGATTCTAGGATGGTTTTTCTTTCAACCAGTAGAACATTTGGTGGTCTCATCTCTTTGCTTAGCAAGGGACTCCTCTTGCCAAAGTTCAAGGGATCCATGCTCTTCAGTTTCATAAGCATGGCATTCAAACCCCCAAAGACATTTTTCTAGAGCCACTATGAGTCTCCGATCTTGGGATGATCTCTGAGTTCAATTTCGGCTCATCCACCCAGATCATCAGACTTTTGACTTACTAGTTTTTGCTATCGCGCCTCACCTCCTGCATAAATTGGGTATTCAATTGGTCAGACCATGGTGGAAAGACTAGAAATTGTATCCTACCACACCATTCACTAGCTACAAGCCTAAGCTTGGGTATTCTTTTCTTATGCCTCATTTTCCCATGATTGATTCTCTCAACCAACATTGGCATCTCTCTTCTTCTTAGAAGACTTGGGGCTGGCGATTTTGTACTATTTGGGATTCTATCACTAAGCCTAAAATTGCTCATTTTGTTTGGTGTTTGTTATACCAGGGCTTACCTTTGGGAGCTAGGCTCTGGTATTTGGGGGTTCCTGACCCTAAATGCCCTTTTTGTGGTCACTCAGAGAGCTCATGCATATTTTTTGGTTTTGTCATCATGCCTAGAACTACTAGGGTTGGATTCATGACATTTTTGCTCCTTTTAGGCCTGAGCTTTTTTCTTGGCATATGGCTCTTCTTGGTGACTCTCCCAGAATGCCTTCCCAGTACACCCATATATGGCATACTTTCAGGATGGAAATTTTGTTTATTCTGTGGAAACATTGAAACACTGTTCTTTTTTCTCATATTTTTTTGGATATTCATGTTTCTCTTTATGCTAAGGCATGTATTTGGAATAATGTCATGATGCAGATTTAGGTGCAAGCAAATAAAGTGGCCCTTGAGGTTTCCCATTTGTAGGAGTTTCTCTAGCACTGGGGAAATACCCCTTTTACTATGGCTCGGGTGCCTCTAGATTCTCTCTTAGCTGACTGTACATAGTCCAGGGGCCGATGTCGTAGCCAGAGTTCCTCTGCTAGACACTCTAGGACTCTATGTCAATGGCATCACCACTCTGCTTCTCCTCCTCCTCAGAGGGATATAGGTTCTAGTTGGCCTCTTGTGCTTACTTCCACTATTATTGCTTTTGCTCAGCCTTCGGCCTCTATTGCTGCTAATCAAGACAATTTCCCTCACCTGGCACTGGCTATCTCACCCAAGCGAGAAGAAGGAGAATTGGAAAAAGATGATCCAAAAGACGGCTGGCCCATTCCTGATCAGACTCTTGGGCGCAATGTCTAGGGCAATCCCGATGATAAAGATCCTCCTCCCTCTTTTGCTACTACTCTTGCAACTTGAGGGTTTCTCATTTATATAGTTTTTTGATGAATAGTTGTATGTTTCTGGCCTGAGTGCCATGTGAACTTGTGGGGTGATTCTTTCCCCTAGCTCTTTTTTGTGAATATTGTACTTTAATATTTTTAATAGAAAAGGCCTCTATTCATTAAAAAAAAACATTATCTTGATATATAAAACTTTTAACTCAAAAGCTTTCATCCAAATTTTGAATTTTTCCAAACCATATGTTAAACCATAATTAATCTACTAGTTTAATTAAAAATTTAATAATAACATTGGACGTGGCTATCCTCCCAAAAGAATGCACCATCGTACAAAATTTTGACATTGTGACATACATAAAACCACATAAAAAGGCATAAACAAGACCATGGGATCCCCGACAAGAAAGGACACATGTTCTTTCTTTTGACTGATGATGAGACGTGCAGTAAAGTATGTGAAAGGTGAATTAGACTGGAAAAAAATTAAACTGTTTAGTCCAATGCACTGAAAAACGTAACTAAATAAGTAGACAGTAACTGTACGAAGGAGACTGTGAAGAAAGGACATGAAACAAATAGTTAGGTGTGGTGTAAAATGTTAGGGGTTACTACATCTGGTAACGGTGACAGGATGATGTCAGTGACAGTTACATTTATAGTTACCTATTCTGCAGATATAATGGCATGGAAAACACCTAATAGTTACCTATTCTATAGATATAATGGCATGGAAAACACTGGTCAAACAACCTTCACTGGGTGGCTTAACAAAGGTCCCCTCTCTTAACAAATGCTATGTGGACCCACTGAGAACAGTTGACAGGTGGCAATCAAGTGAAATCCCGTTGAGAGAAAAGACGTGCACCTTGACGATTAAGGGATAGCACCAACTGTGAGTTCAAAAATGATCTAATGGTGAAGATATAATTGAGAAATTTTCACATAAGGTACTTGGTCTATCACCGTAATCGGTCCACCGTTTGATTAACCACCCAAATAACCTTCACCAGGCAGCTTAATAGATGTTATGTGGTCCCCATTGACATTGACAACTGTAGATAGGTGGCATTATGGCGTTATCCCTTAAGTACTTACTGAAGCTCTTTCAACATTCATGAGATCATGCCTATTTGACACTTGTCCCGATTCCTTTGACTTGAAACTTGCCAAGATAGTAACCATGTGAAGGAGACTATGAAGAAAGGACATGCAACAGATAGTTAGGTGTGGTGTAAAATTTTAGGGGTTACTACATCTAGTAATGGTGACTGGACAATGTCAGTGACAGTTACATTTAAAGTTATGCAGACATGTCGAAAACACAAAACACTTGGGACACCACACATGTGCACTTACATTAGGGCATCATAAATGTAATCATGCAAGCTATATCAATCAATTCACTGAAGCGGGACCAAACAAATAACTGTTACATATTCTACAGAGATGATGGCATGGAAAACACTGCTGCATTCAAAAATCTGACGACCGATGTAGAGATATTCATTTTTTATGGATGCAATCAGATGTTATAGTGGTTAGTAACTGGGCCTATGTGACATTAACCGGCCAAATAACCTTAACCTTCACCTTAACAAATGCTATCATAAATAGGTGACAATGAGGCACGATCCCATTAAGATAATAGAAGTTCACCTTGAGGATTAAGGGATAGCTGCAACCGTGAGTGTCGAGATATTGCTAGGTGGTCCCCATTCATAACTACAGATAGGTGGCCTTATGGCGTTATCCTTTGAAATACTTACTGAAGCTCTTTCAACATTCACGAGATCATGCTTGTTTAACATGTGTCCCAATTCCTTTGCCGGTGACACAGAAAGTAGACATTTTTTTATCGACACCGGACTTGCACACTTGCACACTTGTAATAAAAAACCTGTATCATTTTCCATAATCACTCATGCGCACCTAGAAAGGAAAACACATGGCAATGAGGTACGACCCCATTAAGATAATAGATGTTCATCTTGAGGATTAAGGGATAGCAACAACCGCAAGATCAAAAATGATTTAACAGTCAAGATATTACTAGGTGGTCCCCATTCACAATCGAGGATAGGTGGCCTTATGGCATTATCCTTTGAAATACTCAATGAAGGTCTTTCAACATTCATGGGATCATGCCTGTTTGACACATGTCTCGATTCCTTTTCCTATGACAAAGAAAGCAGATGTTTTTTTTTATCGACACCACACTTGCACACTTCCATGCTTGCGCACTTGTAATTGAAAACACGTAATATTTTCCATAATCGCTCATGCGCACCTAGAAAGGAAAACACGTGGAAATGAGGCATGATCCCATTAAGATAATAGACATTCATCTTGAAGATTAAGGGATAGCACCAACCACGAGATCAAAAATGATTTAATGGTCAAGATATTGCTAAGTGGTCCCCATTCACAACCGTGGACAGGTAGCATTATGGTGTTATCCCTAGAAGTACTTATTGAAGCCCTTTCAACTTTCACGGGATGACACCTATTTGATGCATGTCATGATTCCTTTGTTGACAAAATAGAAAGTAGATGATTTATTTTAGTGACATCACACTTACGCAATTGCGCGCTTGCGCAAATATAAATGAAAAACACATAACATTTTCTATAATCGCTCATGCGCACCTAGAAAGGAAAACACATAATAGTTTTGGTGGTGACATGACTAGACATTAACAATTCCACATCAAATGAAAAAATGTAAATTGTCATGGGAAAAGGATGAGGGAATTAATTTCCATGAACTCACTTGTCCTACATCTTCATTTGCATTTAATGTAGTCAGTAAATGAAGTCTTGGGGAAGTTTTCCTTATAATTTATGGATTACTTCACTTTTAAGTAAGTTACCACTGTTAATAGGATTACTTACTCTGAAGTTAATAGTGGTTCATCCTTTCGAAAGATCTCTGGGTTTTTTGTCAAGTTAATAGTGGTTCATCCTTTCAAAAGATCTCTGGGTTTTTATATCAAGTTAATGGTGGTTCATCCTTTCAAAAGATCTCTGGGTTTTCTATCAAATTAATAGTGGTTCATCCTTTTGAAAGATCTCTGGGTTCTCTGTCAAGTTAATAGTGCTTCATCCTTTCAAAAGATCTCAGCATTTTCTGTCAAGTTAATAGTGGTTTTTTTTATTGAAAGGACTCTACGATTTCTGTTAAGCTAATAGTAGTTTGTCTATTTCAAAGGGGAAAAGCACCTTGCATTTTTATATGAAATTGGTTGTAGTTTGTCTGTTCGGAAGGGGAAAAGCTCTTTGTGTTTTCTCTGAAGAGGGCTTCAATAGGAGATAGAAAAGATTGTGTATTTTCAAGTGAATTTATAAAATAGAAGAGAAGCCCACAACTGGTATGTTGTACATATAAATTTTTTAAGCAACATTTATATTTATTTGTATTTGTGTGAATTTTTTGGGAGTTACAGTATGTCCTTACAGTAGTTTATCTGAATAGTTTAAAAAATATGATTTGTTTTGGGTTTTGAAGATTAGCATGTATTCATGTCACATTACTATAGAATTATTATTTTAACAGCTAATGGATTTTGTTTTAACATAAATTATCATTTTACCCTAGAGTTAATGTTTGAGTGGCTCAAGATTGACCTTGATCAATCGTGTAATGTACAAGAATGAACCTAAAATTTAAATCATTAAATTGAAATTCAAATGTCCCTATCCATTTCTACTACTACTTATGGATTCACATAGCACACATTTGTATGACATGTTGTTATGTCATAGTATTTAAAGACCTTCAATGTACCATTAATTAATATGTTTGATTTGTGGCTGAATTTTTAAAATAGAAGAGAAGTACACAACAGGTGTGTTGTACATATAAATTTTTTAAGCATCATTTATATTTATTTGTATTTGTAAGAATTTTTTGGCTGTTACAGTACATCCTTACGGGAGTTTTTCCGAATAGTTTAAAAAATATGATTTGTTTTGGGTTTTGAACATTAGCATGTATTCATGTCACATTACTATACAATTATTGTTTTAACTTTTAATGGATTTGGGTTTTGATTGGGTTGGGTTGTAGATTCATGAGGAGCACCAAAAATATTGTAGTTATAGGCATTGGGTGTCCATGGAAAAAAAATCCAATCTAGCTGTGAATGTGTAGGGTATGGCTTCTCCTTGAATGTCCATACAAAAATACACAATGAAATGCCAAAATGTTCAAAAATACTCAGTAGTTTCCATATGTAGTCATGCACAAAAAAAACAAAAGCGATTGGAATGGTGAAAATAGAGAATAGTGCACAGCCCTGTGCACTTTGTCTTTCATCCATGTTATATTTAATTGCTGTTGCGCGATTGAAAACCAACATTTGTACGCCAACATGGGTAAGTAGTGAAAGTGATAATTTCTTGTATCAAGAGAACATTGCTCATCGAAAGGGGCCGAAAGTAATTAAGTGATCACCCAACTTTTCACTGATTTTACAAATAGTATTGGCTTTTCCATTTGCAAAACAAGAACAATGCTAGCTCTGGCTATCATGGTAATAACGTCCATTGGAATGGTTATAATGTGTCTCAATGAAGAAAAAGTGATTCGAATAGATAAAACAAAGAATAGCCCGCACCTGCATACTTACCCTTTCGTCCATGTTGACAAATATGGCAGAAATATTACCACCAATTAAACCTTAAACTTCACAAAATATATTTAATCGCACAAGCATGATTGAAAAGTAGTGTTTGATGTTGACAAATATTACCGCTGATTAAACCTTAAATCTTCAGCAACATAGGTAAGTGGGACTCACAGTAGAGAAAAGAGGGTGTAATTTTTGTCCGTAATTTGTTGAAGTGAAGAGGCCAAATTACATGGATTACACAATGTCAGCATGTTTTTCATCCGCATGACAAATGCGAATAACCCATAACACTTTATTCAGTGGTATAGAAAAAGGAAGTTACACCAATAGAAGTTATCATTTATCAGTATAAAATTTGTCATCGTCAGGGGTCAAAAATCTTATAGTTAAGAGTTGACTTATGCTGATAGTGAAAACAAAATAGTTGACATTGATAGAACCTATCGGCATAGCATTTCCCATCGGTTTGGGTGAAATTCTTGCTTCGATGCCCTGAGTTATGGCAATGTTGAAAAAACACAATAGCTTATGTAGAGGCATGGGAAAAAAGAAAGTTACACTGATAGAAGTTATGGGCATAACATTTCCCATGGGGATGGGCCCAAAATGCCAAATGTTAGAGTGATAACCCAGGTAATGTTGATAGCGAAAGCACATAACACTTTATGCACTAGTATAGTATAAGTAATTTTGATGCAAAGAGGACCACCAAAAGCACCAACAAGCACTAAAAGTAGTCCTCAAAACTCTTTAAAAGGTTTCAGGTAGAAGTTAAAAGAAAGTTCCCCAATAGTAAGTGCCTATCACACTTATCACAAGTGTAGGAAATGACTTGATCCTAGGTTATCACAACATTGTTGGCAATTTGGCTCAAGTGAGTACATAGATGTTGTCATTATGGAAACATATAATCCCCATTAAGAGTGCACAGGTCAGAGAGCAAGTATGGCAGATCGCAATGCAAATTTGTCTAAGTGTGAGACAGTATTTTCACAGTGTACCAGGATATAGTTTTGGTTTGCGACGTTGACTGGAGAAAGTTCAATGCTTTCACAATTGAACATAGATTATATGATGGCCACTGATGACCCATCTCAGAGTGCAAGTCAATATGGCATGTACGGAATTAGTTATGATAGTTTTACCGAAGATAGTGTGAAGTTGATAGGACAGAATATGAAGGCAGAATTGGTAAAGAGTTAAGGGATTATTTTGTTTATCAAAATAATGACTTAAAAATATAAAGGGATGACATCCTAGATGTTAATGCTTAGATAAAAATATATGGAAGCTGACCATGTAAATTTATTAGCCTTAATAACTTGTATATATGCAATTGTAATTGTAAAGAAAAGTAGCGATGAAAAAAGTGAAGTAGTGAATGTAATTGTAAAGCAAATGTAATAGTGATGATGCGAAGATAAGAGTAGAAAAGTAATATTGATACAAGAAGAATAAGGTTATGTACCTTGACCTACATTGTATATTACTTGTTTGGGCAGTGGGCTCATCTTGTAATTAGATTTTTGTATCTACAACTCCTAACAGGGTTGAGGCTTCTAACAAGGCCTATAGTCCCTTAACTAGGACTGATACACTATACATATGTAATAGAATCCTAACAGGGTCAACATCCTTAATAGGATACTTTTGATTAGTGGATCTTGTGGGTATCATCCCAACTGGGGTTTTCCCTTGGCCAGGGTTTCCTCGAGAACATATCATGTGTTATGAGTTCTTTATTGTTATGCATATTGTTTAGTTTCTTATGTTATGCATGTATAAAGATAATCTATTATATCCATAATTGAGAAAAAGATAAATATTGTAGAATACTGATTCACCCCCCTCTCAATATTCCCTATTTGTAATAATTGGTATCAGAGCATAGTTACTCGGAGAAGAATCATTCAAGGAAAGCCTAGCAGCTTGAGTAAGATCTTTGTGGATATGGATCAACTACAAAAGAATCTTGATGAAGCTCTTGAGAAGATTGATATGCTTACTGATGAAAGAAACACTCTAAAAAGGAAATATGATGATTTAAAGAACCTTATTGAGAAATTGAAAAACAAGTTAGAAGATCTAAGATCTGAAAAGGAATAAAAAATTCTTATTGAAGATTGTGATAACAACTTGGAAAAAGAAAATGAGATCCTTAAGCATGAATTGAAGATAGTGAATTTAAAGATTAGTTTGAGAGATGGAAATAGAAAAAATGAAGTAAATCTGAAATCTGAGAATGAAAGTCTAAAGACTAAAAATGAAGAACTGAAATCTAAACTTGAAAAAGTGACATCTGAATTTGAGAAAGTAAATGTGTAGTATACAGAACTTGAGAAGTACAATAAGATTGTGAAAGTTGAACTGACTCAATCCAAACAACAACTTGAAAGGCTATATTCAAATAGTGAGAAGATCGATGAACAAGTTTCTTTTGGGAAACCAGCCTATGATAAGACTGGACTTGGATTTAATATATTAAGAACAAATGATGAATGCAAGAAACCAGATCTGAAGACATCTGAAAGCATAGATGAGAAGAAGCCTGATGAGATCAACAAATCTAAAGATGCACCTAAAGAAGAAGAATCACCAAAGCAAGAGGAATCACCCAAAGGTATGCAAAGAGAATTCAAAGGTAGATGTTTTGCTTGTAATGCTATCGGTCATATGAAAAGAGATTGCACAGGTAAACAATTTAAACCTCTAAATGGTTATTGTTATAATTGTCATGGTTTTGGACATAGAGCTATTGAATGTAGAAGACCTAAATTTATTGAGAATAATTATGGTAATAGAATGTTTAGGAATACTAAAAATGCAGATAAGAGACCTACTAAAGACATGAACAAAAGAAATGAAGTAGTGTGTTATAGATGCAACAAAGTTGGACACATTGCTAGAAATTGCAGGTCACAAATTAATCAGCAAGGATAGAGATATGGGAACAATGGAATTGTTAGTCAGATATGCAATAGGATTGGACATACAACAAGGTTTTGCAGAATGAACAATGGAACTTATCATCTGAACCCTAACCCTAGAAACAATGCAAAAAGAAATGAAAGTACAGGAAACAGTTAGAAAGGTTGCTGCAGTAATGAAGATGAAGTAAAGTTTGTTAAAGTAATAGATCAAGAAGGCATAATCAACATGGAAGGTAATTAGACAGGTGAAGTATTAAGTGGTAAGAATGAATCCCTACCTAACCTATCTTTAAGCACTTAAATTATGTAAATTGCAGTAGTTTAGGAACTTAGAATTAGTATAGAAGTAGATTTATGATGTATTAAGTCTTGCACAGTTAATGTAAGGTACTTTATGATGTACTAATGCTATGGTTAAGAGTGAAAAAGAAAATGTTATGTTTTGTGAGATCACAAGAAGTTTTAAGTTTTACAGGATAGTAGAAATAAATTTTTGGAAAGAAGCGGCAAAAGAATTGAATGCGATGTCAAACTTAAGTGAGATTCAAGTGATAAAAGGTTAAGCTCGATGTTATTTGTCTATCAAAGTCAATTGAAGTGTTTGGAAGAGTAGAAAGTAGATATTGGAAGTGTTTTGCAGAAATTTTGTGAAGGATTGAAGTGTCGAATCTTGGCAAACCCTAGAATTGCTAATTTGAGGTATTTATCTTGACAAATATTTGAATCAGTATAAAGAATTGGAAGGGAACATGGATACATCTTTGATTCACAAAATTAGAGACAAGAACAAACCTAAATTGAAGAAAGAGCTAATAGAAGCTTTAGAAGTAGACCCTGAGTTTTCTTTATCATCTGTACTAGATGAAGTTTTTCATTTGGAAAATGTAAAGAGTTATCTTGGATGTAAACTAGAAATAGTAAATGATAGTGATTTTACAGGTGAGTATCAATATATATATATAACCAGGATATGTCATTGAAGCAAGGTTATGAACATTTGAAAAATAATGAAATCATCACATATGGTTTACAGTATGAATTTGATAATGAAGAGTGCACAAAGATCATTTTAAGTAGAATTCACAATGGGAAATTTTTGTTAGAAGATAGAGTGATTGACATCACAACTGACCTAATTCATGAAGTCACTAGTTTATCCAAACTTGGTGCAATCCCTTTAAATGAGAAAAACATGAGGAAGATTGTCTTTGACAACACTGGATCATCCTATAATGGTAGAGGTATTGATATCAGCGAGATTAGACAACATGATGTAAGATATCTATGTAAGATTTTGACTACAAAGTTTTATGCTAATTCCAGAGAAGATGACATGGCAGCTGGCATGGTTCACATTGCCTATTTGATGTGTGTAGACAAATTTTCTATTGATATGTGTGAGATTTTAAGAATTCAACTGTTTGAGAATTTGGAGAAGATTAAGAAGTCTAAATATGCACAATTTAGATTCTCATCTTTGATTACATATATGTTTTTCCACCTTTTGAGAAGATTTCCTTACATAATTGGAAATAATTGGAATGATGGACAGTCTACGATGGAAAGAATAAACAAAGTTTATAGAAGTCATGTTATTGATCAAGTTAATGAGAGTGATGTGTTAGTTTTGAAGACATTTCAGAGATTGGTATCTAGTAGATCAAGGATTCCATAGTCACTTGTGGAGAAATATAAGAATGATATTTGTTTCATGGTTGACACTGACTTTACTTACATTGAAGCAGTAGAACCCAGAGTTGAATTTATAGACCCTCTTGGCTCTGAGATTTCCAAGATTGAAATAGAAGAGTATGTTGGAAGATTGTTGAGAAGTAAATTGTACACCCAATGTAGCAGGTTTGGAACTTATGAAGACAACTTTAATTTTGTTAAAGCTAAAATTGGAGAGAAACAGTCTAAGAAAAGAGTTGACAGTACCATAAAGAGAATATTGAAAGACATAGGGATGGTAGAAAGATAATTTTTGATAGCTAAATAGACAACAGTAGCATTGAGAGATGTTGGATAGGGAGAAGTCTTGAGTGTACCACCTTTATCCAGTGTAGTACAGAAAGAGCCTACACCAATTAAAGTGAAAGTAGAAGAACCAGAAAAGAAAAAAGTAACATCAAGCAAGAGAAAGAAAGAAATTGCTACTGGACCAAGAAAGAGACAGAAGACTATAGTTCAACCAGTACCAAGAAAGGTTGCAAAAGTTAAAGATGATGACTCTACTATGAAGAAGAAAGCATGGAAACCTAGAGTTGAGAGAGTGAATGAAGAAATCATACAAGATGGAGACTTCACTAAGATGAATAAGTACTATGATCTTTATAACCATTCTGAAAGATTGAATCTTGAAAATTCTATTGTTAAGTACATGATTTTGGCTAACAAGAAGTTTGATACAATTCAAGGTCAGATACCTGATGATTTGTACAATAAACTTATTAATAGAAAACAGAGAGCATCTAAGGAAGACAAAACTATAACAGAGAATCTTGTGAGAAAGCTTTGTGAAGTGAAAGATGATGATCATTTGAAGTAGATTTTGAAGCCCCTTAACACTCTTTTTAGGACTAAGAGAAGAGCCATTCAGATCATGGCAGGACAGTATGAGCAAGTGAGAATAGAAATAGAACAAGTAGTAATTACAGTAATGGTAGAAATTGTTGGAGAAACTTTAGTTACAGCAGGACATGCAGTTGATGTTGAACCAGAGGATATTCCCTCTCCTTTAGCTGTTAACATTGAAGATGATATAATGGACATTGAAGGCACTAAGGTGACCTTGGACACAGAAGATAATGTATTTAAGAATTTAGATAACATTGTTGACAATTCAGCTCTTGATGAATCAGATAGGACTGAAGAAGCAGTGTAGACTGAATTAGTGAGTGATGAACCTAAAGAGACAAAAACTCATGTACCCACTCCTAAAGCAAAGAAGAAAGAAATTGGAACTTTGTTTGAAGACTTAGGTAAAGAATTTGATGATGATGATCAGCTGGAGTTGATTAGTTCTTTGAATAAAATTATTGGTAAAAATAAGAAGGTAAAGAATCTAGAAGGGAGTCTAAAGGAACTGACAGAGAAGTTGCAAAGTATTGTAACTACACATATTTTAGAAGAAGATCCTTTGGAGAGAGCCAACAAGGTACTAAGTAATTTTTATGATGAGTTTACCAACTTATCAGACATTGCTAAAGTAAGAGCTCAAGCAACTTATGAAGCTGAAATGCTTTTAAGCATAAGTCAGAATATCAAAAATGATATTATTAGTCTTGATGTTTGTATCAAGAAATTGAGGAAACATTTGGAGACTGGAAAAGCTTTGTACATATAGTGTACAAAACCTAAGATTTTGACAGTAACAGAGGAGCAAAAAATCAAGGTGAAGGAAGCTGAGATTTAGAATGAATCTAATCTTCTTTTTGGACCCAATGTAAAAGTAAGTGATGTTGAGAAGAAAGTTAGGAAGTGTTATGATGAAATTAGATCATTGCAAGATGAAAAGAATAGGAAATTGAGAAGATTTGAACTTCTAAGAGAGCATACGTCTATGAAGTTGAGCATTATTGAGGAACAATTAGAAGAATGTCTTACTGCTAAGACATCATTTCTGAAATTTAATTTTGAGAACCTTCAAGCTTGTCAGATAGCAGCTTAAGGATTAAGAACACTTCTAAATGTGGCAGATTCTATAAAAAAGACATGGGAGAAAGAGTTTGAAGACATTAAAGTAAATTTTGTAGATTGTGTTGCAATCCTACCGGTTTTGTAATAAGAAAGTGGAGGTATAATCTTTTTTGGGTTACAATTTTGTAATCCTCTCTACTTTATTTTGTCATTGTTGTCAAAGGGGGAGTGATTTTAGTAAAGCAAAAAATTATTATGTATATGAGGATTGATACTCTTAGGGGGAGTATTGTATGAAGTTTTGTATCAAAAAGTATATTTTGAGGAGTTATAAGGATAGTATACATATTCTATACTATGGCCAAAATTTTGTTATAAATTTTTGAGATTTTGACTTGTACACTTAGCCATTTTTCTCATATGTTGCCACCAATGAAAAAGGGGGAGATTGTTGGCAATTTGGCTGAAGTGAGTACATAGATGTTGTCATTATGGAAACATATGATCCACATTAAGAGTGCATAGATCAGAGAGAAAGTATGGCAGATCGCAATGCAAATTTGTCTATGTGTGAGATAGTGTTTTCACAGTGTACCAGGATATAGATTTGGTTTGCGACATTGACTGGAGAAATTTCAATGCTTGCACACTTGAAAATAGATTCTATGATGGCTAATAATGACCCATCTTAGAGATAAATTTAGTACGGCATGTACAAAATTAGTTATGACAGTTTTACCGAAGACAGTGTGAAGCCGACAGGACAAAATATGAAGGCAGAATTGGTAAAGAGTTAAGGGATTTTTTTTTTTATCAAAATAATGACTTAAAAACATAAAGGGATGACATCCTAGATGTTAAACCTTAGATAAAGATATATGGAAGCTGACCATGTAAATTTATTAGCCTTAATAACTTGTATATATGCAATTGTAATTGTAAAGAAAAGTAGCGATGAAAAAAGTGAAGTAATGAATGTAATTGTAAAGCGAATGTAATAGTGATGATGCAAAGATAAGAGAAAAAAAGGAATAGTGATACAAGAAGAATAAGGTTATGTACCTTGAACTACATTGTATATTACTTGTTTGGGCAGTGGGCTCATCTTGTAATTTGATTTTTGTATCTACAACTCCTAATAGGGTTGAGGCTTCTAACAAGGCCTATAGTCCCTTAACTAGGACTGATACACTATACATATGTAATAGACTCCTAACAGGGTCAAAATCCTTAATAAGATACTTTTGATTAGTGGATCTTGTGGGTATCATCCCCATCAGGGTTTTCCCTTGGCCAAGGTTTCCTCAAGAACATATCATGTGTTATGAGTTCTTTATTGTTATGCATATTGTTTAGTTTCTTATGTTATGCATGTATAAAGATAATCTATTATATCCATAATTGGGCAAAAAATAAAGATTGTAGAATACTAATTCACCCCCCCTCTCAGTATTCCCTATTTCTAACAAACCTAATCTATAAGAGTACTCAATCATTGAGTCCTATTAAGTCTTCCAGGTCCAACTAATTAGTAGACGACAACCAGACACTTAGGTTATTATGCACAAATTTTCCCCAATTATTACAATAAGAACTAGGGGTGACCATACACTTTGATTGGTCTATTTAGGTTCCTGACACAAGAGCGCAATAAATCATATGCCACAAAGACATCAATTTGGGGATATTAGTCTTACTGTTCCAGTTCTAGAACTTGTAGCCTTTCAGAAGCATAAATGATGACTGTGAACACACTATTCCACATAACCTTTCCAACTAATCATAAATTCAGGTACCCTTTTGGGCTTAGCAAAAGAAGCTAAGATCGCAAGACTTGATTCTCCTAGGCCTAATTAGCCTATGGTTTGCACTACAGGTACCTCTTCCGTACACCCAAATCCAAATCCAATGCTTGGATCATGTGAGGATATATCTAAGACTATGAAATACTAAGTCACATGGCTTGGTGATTCTCTAGTAGCGAATTGTGTGGACTGGTGTCACAATTCAAAAGGTGCACACATGGGTATGTACATGTAGGGCATGAGTAGAAATCCACTTCCCTGCAAGTTGAGGACCTACACCTAAAAATTCTTAAATAACATATCAAAAACATGAATTCCACCAATGGCCATCAAATTCCCATTGTGGAATTGGAAATTACCCACAATTTTCACGGAACCCTAGTTCAGGGGTCTTAATCCGGAAAACTAGGAATCAAACTTGAATAAATTTCAACTCTGAGGGGAATAGAACATGCAATCAAGAACTAATGAAACCAAAACTTAGGTGCAACCAAAAATGTCATCCTTTCATGCTCAGTCCTCTGTACATGTTTGTACGAGTTTTTTGATACTTAGAATTGCAAGAAAATAGTTATATTTTATATTGATTTTCGAATGCCAAATTACATCATATTACCTTCCACCCACCTATCAGGGCTTATGAAGGTCTTTCCCAATGGTTAAATACCAATTTTTAAACTATGTAGTCATTGGGAAGTTAATTACAATCTTTGGCAAAAGTTGTCAAAGTTGCTCGGCAAATTTACAACTTTTGTTGCAACATTTTGCAACTTTTTATCCTAGGTGACCAAACTTGGTCCAAACCTAAATCTAATGATCCAACACGGATCCAAACCATTAAATCAAAAAAATAGAAAAATCATAAGGTTTAAGGCCCTTTGACCTTCTTTGACCATAGTTGATCAAGGGCTTATACTTGTGGAAATGCTGGAACTAGGTCTTACAATTTGGTGTAGATGCTTAAATGATAGATGTAACCTAATCTAGAAGTTCCTAGGACTTTGATGAAGCATTATTTATTATGGGTTCTCTTTCATCAAATTTTATCCCTATAGAAGTCATGTGTGTAACATTGCCCATCAGGAGTGGTCGCAAAGCTTACATCGAGGTAAGTGTGACGTACAATATAGAAAATAGTTGAAGTTTTCAAACATGTATTTGCGCACTAAAAAAAATGTGCATCTTAAGTTGAATTGTGAAAGCGGTGACTAATGTCCATAGAAAATGACCAAAGACAATAAAAAGATGATAAACTTTTTTTGATCCAATTTGCAAAAACATAGTGTTTTTGTAAATTTACTGAAAATGGTTTCTGTTTTCATTTTTTTTGAAATTTTGTCAACGTTGCATTCTGTAAGGAGGTTAGACACATCTGTTATGTTTTTTGACAACCCCTTAATGTTGTCAATGAACCAAAAATTTTGTTTTTTGATAGTTTTTATTAGCACTTTACAGTGATGGGGATAAAATGCAAGTGGCACCTGCTTGCACAACTTGAAGTGCAAGATGGAGGTGGTGGTGTGCATCCTTTCTCATCTATTGAAATTGATTGGAGTCCAATTGGTTTGGAAGATGATGAGGTGACAGACTTGTGTGCAACAGTTCCAGTAAGTAGAATTGAGGCTTTTGTCATAGGGGAGTCAAAGAGGGAAGGCATGGAATGTGCATTTGTTCGTGTGAAGCACATAGAGCATAGACATGAAGAGTACAAAGAAAACACAACAAAGATATATTCTGCCTGAATAGAAACAATCATCATTATAATCATGATCACAAATTGTCATAATTCATTTAATGTTTACAATAGGACTCTCTTTATGTGCAATTATTGGTGTTCATTTGGGCTAGATGATAGGAGGAAGAATGCACGGCCAAACAAATGCGTCCATCACTTTATAAAGAAAAGCGGTTGTTAGTGCCACTTCAATGTTAAGGTTATGTTTGGTAGACCAGACATGGCTATTTTGAGTTTCACTAAAATGTTTCATGTAGATGTGGACAGTATAGATTATCATGGTGTAAATGATCTGAGCAATGAGCCATGTTCTGAGTTTGCACCTCACCTTTCTATGGAATGAAAGGCTTACATAGAGGACCTACTAGCAATGGATGTTAGTGTGGATGTTGTCATGGACAGACATCTGACCAATCCATATTTTTTGGGTATGTTGCAGAGGAGAGATACCTTCCTGACATGAAAAGATGTAATGAATGCATGGATAAGAGTGAAGTCCAGTCAAGCCCAAAGACATGTTCATGACCCCACTAGTATCCTTAAATGGAAAAAATTGGATCAGAATAATTTCTTCTATTGGCAGCACCCACAGAATGATGGGACAGCTTTCGTTATGGGTATACAAACCCCATGGATGCTTGATATGATGGTTTGAAACTCACACAATTCTATAATCTCCATGGATTAAACATTTTCCACAAAAAAAAAAGGGTGATACATCTACAATCATGCTTGGAGTGATTAGTGAAAAGTCTTTCCTATTCATCAGATGTCATTAAAATATTGCAATCATCATTGTTGTGTTTACCATGTGCAGTATCAACTATACTCGCTAGTCGTGTTTGACAAGCAACAATCTAGGGTTCCTATTACATGGATCATATCCTCCCATAACATGATCGAGGACATCAAAGGGTGGCTATTCATTATTTGTAGACAAGGAAAGGAGGCTAGAAATAGGTGGATGATGAATTCTTTCTTGACTGACAATGCCAACACTGAGATATAGGCCATTCAGTAAGTTCTTTATCTCTTTGTTTGACTAGCCATTTCTTCTAGCATTTCAACTCCATATGGAATTATGTTTACCCAGTTTTCAATCACCAACCTTAGTCATGCTCCTATTCATGTGCAATAGGGCATCTTTTCAATGTCCTGTCATTCTATGCACTTGGCACGTGCATCGGGCATGGCTGAAGAATGTGTAGAAGTATGCATCAAAAGATCGAGTGAAAGCAATGTTTCAATGCCTTGGCATGATAATGATGATAATGGGTGAGTGAGGAAATCACTCGTAGGTTATTATATGAGTTTTTTGTTGAGTTTTTTGATCAACTGCAATTTCTAGACTATTTATTTAGGATATGGTGTCAAGGGGACGACCCTATAGGTAAGAGATCTCTATCTTTTTATGCAACCATTTTTGTATTTTGTAATACTTTTCCTATTAATTACAGTGCATTTCCTTTATAGCTAATCATGCATTTTACACACATAAATGTGGGTGAAAAGCTCTAGAGTCTTCCCACATGCAAATCAAGACATAAATGCCGCCATAGAATCGTACCATTGCATGTTAAATACACGATACCTTTGCGACCATCAAAAGAAATGTACACATCAGATGGATCATCTATACTTCACCCTCATTTACAAGATGGAACCATTCTACAGGCAAAAGGAGAAGTTACAAGATGCTGGTTTCATCAGGAACTACAGGGTGCAAAGTTTGGAAAAATGTATAGAGAAGGAAAAGACAATTCCTGATGATGATTACTTTCTCGATGAAAGTAGACCAAGATTCTACTTTGTGAGAAGCTAGACATCATGTATTTTTTTTTTGGTCAGACCTTGTGGTGATCACGATTATGTGTGTGATTGTCCTTGGGCCCTATAGGGAAATACATGCAAGCACGCATTGAAGGTTTCAGCCATGAATACAGGATGCGTTAGTGGCAAGTGTATGTTTTGTGGCCATTTACTCTTTATTTGAATGATGTAATTTTGGTATGTATTTATGCATTCATCGATTGCCTGTAAAATGAATTTGTGAATGCAGGTGATATCCACATGGAGAACAATTTTGTGACATTAGAGATGGACAGTTCTCCACCTCATATGGGCATGGAGGATGCATGATAGGGCACATGCAGTTTAGACTACCCTGAAAGGGAAGTTGATGTTCAATCACCTGTCCAAACAATGGATCAATGGAATGAATCAATCGGGTTTTTGAAGTTAGTGATGAAAATGAAGCCATAGGCAAATGACCAAGAGAAAGCATTCTCAAAATGTGTAGGCCATTTTCTTATCAATCTAGACCAGTCTGGGGCTATGCCATTCAACTTGACTCCCAAGATAGATCCATCTAAAATGAGCACAGTTCAAATGCATCCATGGTTTAGTGCTAATAGAGTTCCCGTCCCTCAGAGGCAACAATGCATGCACGGTTCTAACCATGACCAATTGAATGAAGTCTATCCTTCACATTCATTTGTGTTTCCCACTGGTGGCACTAGGAGGGGGAGGTCTAAGAAGGATCCCTTACATTTTGCAGAACACGGTGGGCACACTTCGTCTACTCCAGCAATCATTAGTGAGCACTTAATTTTTTGAAAAAAACATTCTTTGGGAATGGGTGACACTTGACAGCATTGGATCTTTTTATTTTTCTATTTGTTTTTATTGGCAGTCTCCAAACTTAATCAACAATTATTTCTTATGTTTTGCAACCACCACTAGTAGTTGCCTCGAGGAATCATCGACGAAGATTGTCTTATGATGGTGCCAGTGGTGGCAAAGTTTCCCATGGTGATGCTAATTAGTTCGCATGTAGAAGATTGTGTTCACCTATTCTTTACCAAGGTTTTTAATTGGTAATGACCCATGTGGTACACAGGTTTCACTAGAAATAGGAAAAACAAGAAAATAATTATTGGTGTAACTATCTACCTTTTCACAAGCTCAATATATAGAAACTTGATTTTAAACCTAGCTAAATCCTTATATTAAATCCAAATAAAATGACCCTCGAAATCTAACAATTAACTTAACCCTAATCCTAATACAATTAACTTATAACCAATATTATGAAAAAAGTTGAGAAAGTTCAGGATTTAAGGGATCACAGTACAAATATATTATTTCTCTATATTTGTTGTCTTCACATTGAATTATCAAATTTTTATGACCTTTTCTATGGTACATTTTTTATATATCTATTGGAAATTAATGTGATTTTTGTAACATACTTGTTATTTTTTGGCGAGTGTAGAAACTCTTCCATTCAACTATTGCTCACTTGTATTGGTTAGAGATGAACACATTAATAGAAGCACGACATAGGAGGTATTGTCTTCTAGCCATAATACCTTTAAAGATGTTTATAGTTATAAACATATGTATGTTTTTGTTGATCATTTCAATTATTTGATTTTTCGCTATGCACATCCTTAAATGATGTTGACTATTGTAATATGTAGGTTTATGGAATTTTGTGTTAGAATGTTTCTAGTGGTTCACACATTTATTGAACTACCCATTGAGATTTGTGAGATGATCATGTCGTGTTTCATTGAAGTGGACTCTATCTAGAGGGGGGTGGAGATGGTTGTTTTTCCAGATGGCAGGGGCAACTGTCATTTGTCAATTGCAATAAATGCATGGAGATTTTATCTCTTGTATCTAGTTGACCGACTGGCTATGGTGGACGAAGAAAGTCAAATTTAGTCTGTGATGATGCACTGGTCGGGACATCTACCAAGGGTTGCAATCTTATGTAGCATGGTAGAGACTTCTAGCAGGCAAGAGGGCCAGCTCCTATTGCACAACAAATTCATCTCTATCGTATGTGCACTTTTCCTTGGTAATCTAATTGTCTTGGACTACACAGAAGGGTTTAGGACATGGTAAAGTTGGAGTTTGCCTCTGAGATTCCAAAGGATCACATTGCGATGGCCAAGCCCAAAAATTTGATTTTATTAGAATGGATTTTCACAAACATATAGATGTTTCATATTGATGATTTGCATCATGTGTATTTTAAACCGATAAATGACTCTGCCAAAAAAGTAGTGTGCTTTGGGCATTTATGTAATTGTGTTTCTTTATTTTCTAAGATTTTAGTGCATTTTATATGGAGCTCAGCCAGTCCCATGTTAATGTTTCAGCTATTTGTGGACAAATGATTGCGTACCCCATAATTGCTCCCCCATTCTGTCAGCACTTTATGTTTCTGCCGGTGGTAATAGACAATGTTTTGTACTCACCCTTGATTACGTAATGTGTTGTACCAGTCACCCATTCTCCCACCACTTCTCATTGGTGTTATTATAAAAGGACAATTTTTGGTAGTTGGACTTGAATATGTAAGATATTCTGCAAGGGTTTTATACTTAGTTTTTTATCAATGAAATATGTTGTTTCATGTGTTGTGCTTAAATAAAACCAACCATTACAAGAAATCAAGAAATAGGTAGCATGTTTATTTATGTTGATAGCAATAATGGATAGGAAAGGACAATATGAGGATGTGTATATTTTGACATAAAGATATCATAAAACACACATAAGTTTTGCACTCATGTTTTTGACATAAAAAGCATTGAGCTTGAATGTATAAGTTTTGCACTCATGTTTTAAACATAAAAAGTAGACTTAACAATTATCTTATTTTATATATTTTTGAAATATAAGATGAACAAGTTGTTGTCAAAATTCATCAGTATTGTATTTATGTTCTTTTTATCCAAAAAATTTGGTTTGCACATATCAGGGTCCTTGTAGAGTCTCACTAATAGGGACAAAATCTAAAGCAAGGAAAATAATTTATTTTCATAAACTAGGAGGTGAGAGCCATAAATTTTATTTTATTTTTATAAATTGAAAATTAAAAACTTCATTCTTTGTGGGCATTGGTAGGAAAGAACAGAGTTACAAATACCTCTAGTATAGTCCGGTGTTGGTTTCCACTTTTTTCCCCACTATCAAGTTTATAGTATGATGACAAACTGGTTAGTAACTGCTCCAAAGTCTGACATGAAAAAGTACCAATTGATGAGGGCCTAAGACATCCTCCTTCTTTGAGCTCCACATCACTCAGGCTGGTATTGCCTTATGTGCACACTCATGACTCTTCTTGATGAAAAAAAGGTCTATAGATATATTATTGTGGAATAGCTTTCAGACCCCTATATGTATCATGTGCCCCAATGAAACCATAACCTTATGCAATAGTCCTACTTGCATAGAATGAATCTGAAAACTAGAATGAACCTCCTACTACCTACTACCAACATGAAAGCAAAAGTATTTCATTTGAATGAGTTTGATGTTGGGTTGAATGGTCCTATGAAATACCCCAAATCTCTCATAGACTAGTGCCTTATTCAATGGGCAACAGAGTCAAATACATCACTGCAACAGAGCTATAAAACAAGAAGACAACACATTCACCACTTATCAGATCACACTTCAACAATCCACCTGTGTACCTAGACATGCTATCACCTATTCAAAGGGTTTTAACCCTCCCCTTAGAAGAGACCTAGGAATCAAGCAATACATTAATCAACATCCATTGAAAGACAAGCATGAGATACCCTTGATACCCCAGCTCATACACATCTGAAAACTAGTCCTAAACTTAGTTGCTTTTGTGAAAACAAATCTATTGCAGACACTTTGGAAATACAAATAGAAAGACTAAAACACCCTTGATGCTCTAATCAATAAGCTTAAAACTCAAATGGAGACAATCTGATAGCAGTACAAATATGTTGAAATCTCATACATAAGACAAACTGTTACAACTTATATTGTAATCTCATAGCCAGAAAGGAAAGAGGGAACACCCTATATGCAGAGAAGAAGGAAATATATTATAGGAAAGAACATTCATGGGACTAGGGTAAGGAACCCTTGGAATGGAACCAAAAGGTTGGAACCGGGAGCCAGATTCAGAAAGAAAATTGGAACCATTCTAAATGATCGTGAAAATCCTTTTATAGGAGCAAGGACTGTAACAAGCTACGAATCATTTAGAGCACAAAATTAGGTCTACAACCACCAATTTGAACAAGAAATGACATAATGCAAGAAAGCCTAGAAACCCAAGAAGAACTAGATCAAATGTGATGTACAATTATATCAATTTCATCAATAGGCTAACTATGAGCACAAATTATTGACTTCTTTTTGTGGAAAAAACAAACTTCAATGCCAGGATCCATGTGAAAAACATCACATGTACACAACATGGAGATCTCTGACACACTCCAAACCCTAGCCGCTTGAGAAAAGAAACAAGCAACTACATTCAAATTGGCATGGCACCCCAGGAAGCAAGATCAGAATAGGATGACTGCACAAATCTTCTTTATCATCTTCACAACTGCTACCATCTTAGAAAAATCAATTCCGAGCAACCCATCTGACGCATATGGCTCACTATAAAAACACTGGTAAGCCAACCCCGGGAAATATTTAAAATTTAGCTGCAATAGCTAAGTAACTACAAAATATGACCGTTGATATTATGTTTTCCCGACAGATCAACTATCTGTAAAATTTGACACAATGGTTGACAAACCCACAAAAAGTCCATAGCCACATCACCACCTCAGCAACCAATAGAAATTGAGCACCTCAGCATGACTAGCATCTCTAACCCACCACTTTACTCACCACACCATCGGATGGCTATTGCATAACTGCAAAGAATAAACCTCGTGCAACTTCATTTCACATAAATGTGATAGCCATAGATCATAGCTGAACTTTAAACTTTCCCAGACACTGAAAAAATTGGCCCCATTAACAATCTACCAAGTCACCACCACACTGACCAATTAGGAGCAAGCACATCTACAATGACTGATAATGGACCCACCGTGACATCAGGCATAAATTAGACAGTGGTTGCATGATAAAAAAGGGAAAGAATATTCCTTACGATCAAGCAACAACTGTCAGATCCTATCAAACTTTACCCTGCCGAATGACCAAATTGCCAGAATAAACCTTAACCACTTGCTAGATTGCTGAAGGCTAAGGAACTAGCCGCTAGGGTTGTGCAAACACACGACTGAAGAAAATGCCAGGTCACTGAATAAAAAGAACTTAACTGCCAGAATCAAGAGACCCTGCAAACACATAGTCACCTAATCGTTGAATGAAAAACTTAACTACTCAGGAAACTAGAGATCAAGTGACTGAACACCATGAAGAACTAGGCCCCACTTGGTCGCAGTAGTGCACATAAGAAAAGCTGACATGAGGGCAGAGATGCAAAGGAGTACAAGGTCAAAAACATCAAGGGTTTTCTCTTTGAAACTGACAAGGCATCAAAGAAATAGAAAACATCGAGGGTTTTTATAATTGGACAATTTTGACACCACCCGACATGAAGTAAGCTATTTCTGCAGACCTTGAAAACTTGAATATCTACCTAGTTTTTGTGATTTAGCACATGCGATCGAGACTAGAGCCTGGTGGCACATTGAACAACATGGGGCTAAGGGCGCAAGCCATGAAACTTTGAGGATTTTGGGTGCAAGACAAAACAAGTTGCAGCAAGGGGGGACAACTTCACAAGACTTTGCAAGGAAAAGGCCATTTTCATTGGATTTTTGCATTGACAGGAAAATGGCCTAACACTCGAGAGAAGTGCAGTCCATATAATTACAAATATTTTTTGGTACTATACATGCGGAACACTTAGGTACAGAAGCTTCAGGTTCCTTCCCACAATTTTGGAAATAAATCATATAGTCTACAAAGGACAATACATATCCCTTCATTTTCATATGTAGGATAGGTCATTTATGTCATTATAGTACGGTATATAAAAATTTTGACATGACAGTCTAGTTTATGTAGGTTGTTACACTAGAAACTATCCAAATCATATGACATACAATTATCATTTTCTTATCACAAGTGTCCACTTTGTGTTCATCATCTTTGGCTACCTTATCCTAATAAAACATGTATTTAAACAAGCATCATCCATCCTAGGTACACATTAGTATTTACCAAAAAATCATCATCGACATAAATCCTTCCTAGATATGAATAGAATTCAAGATGTAATAATTTAATTAGCCATCACTTCAAATAAATAGAGAAAAAGAAAAGTAATATATGGACACATTAGTATGTGTGAGGGGTATGCTCTATGTATGTCTAAATATGTATTTGGTTCAAAATTTATTAAAAAATACAAATATTATTCACATAACTCACAACTCATACATACCCCGAATCTATCCATAAATAGTTTGATAGAATGTATACTACAAAACCATAGATTTTCTTGTACTGCACATGCATAGTCCATATTAAGAGTAACTGGCTTGGTCACACAACTTTGTTCTATAAATATAAACAAATATATGTCATAGAATTCCCATAGATATGAATATTAAGAGTCATAAACAAATACATATGAAATGTTCATGAAATAAACAATTTAGCCTACCCAACAAGCCATCAAAGCACATCAAGAAGATTTATAATTTTTAAACTAGTGGGGCTCATTTGAAGAGCTAATAAGAATTAATAGGCCACAAACAATCCAAAAATGAATGCTCTAAAACCATAACACCAATGAAACACAACATCACCAGCTAGGGCAAAGCATGGCGTAGGACTACAAACAACATAAACCAAAGAAAAAAGAGAAGGAAAAGGAAAGGTTAATATCAAAATTTACTCAGTTGAGTTCAACCCTTATGTGATAGACCCAAATACATAATTTATAACAAGAATTGTAATTTCTCTAATTATGTGAATACACAATTGATGTAAGTCCATTTATGTGCATAAGGACTTGCCATGCAAACCCATGGAAATACTCTTAACCTTCCTCAAATGAAATCTTACACAAAATGTTATCATACGAAAGCCTCTGTCAATGACAATATGAAGTATAGAGAACCTACATTATACTTGTTGCAATTGATTCATCCTCTATTTCACATTTACATGTATGTTTTGTATATGAACCTTTCGAGAAAGGCTATTGTGTTTTTCTAATGTCATTGTAAAATAATTAATGCCTTTAACAAAACTTTCAAACTCAAAACATTATAAATATTAGGCCCTGCAAACCCATGATTCAACCATAGATAAATGTTGCATATATTCATCAGATTTGTATGTCATAGCATGACTGATGCTTTCCCTTATAGTCATTTCAATGGTAATGAACTTATCCATGAGATAGTGGATCTTCTGAAGCATGGGATCAAAATTATTTGCCTGTTTGAAGTCCTCATCCACCATTGCCCTGCACTCATCCACCCACTTGGCTACACCTCTCATGTCTCCAATCTCTATGTAAAGGTTGGGCAAGCACCCATCTGAAAGACAGTTGAACTCGTGCATCTCTAATTTGAGAGATTTGATGAATTCTTTATGTTTATTTTTATGTAGTCTTGCCTCTTGCATGTCTTTATCGGTACGTGGCCGTCTGCCCTCATATTGTTTCAAATTCTCTCGAATCTTGCATCCAATTCTTTCAGCATCTTTAATAGCTTTCACATTGTTTGAATGGGACTCCCAAAATGTTTCATCCCACTTGATAAACTCACCATACCTTTTTTGCATCAATGCGAAGGTCGTTTCAAATTAGATATTGAAATGATCCTCCAGATGTGTTGTTTCATTGATTAGCCCTTGCTCTTTCAAATCGTTCATGGATCTGATATGGTGGATATACTCTCTATCATAGATTTTTTTCTTTTCCTTTCTAAGTCTAACCCATCCGTGTTGGATTCTAACCAAGTCCTCAATTTGATTATCAAATACATTCATTGTTCTATCTTCATTGGATCATGATGATAGAAGGGCAGTATCTCACATTCTATGAATTTCAGCCTACCAAGCAAAGAATGTCTTGAGATTTTTTGTTGACTTGTCTCCCTCTTTGTGGTCAACGTAAATGGAGGGCATCCCACAATCACTTAGACTATAAAAATCTATAAGTTCTCTCCTCATCATGTGGGTGTATAGTTGATGCTTGGAGAACTGTTTAGATAAAACAATGAACTTCCACTCAAAATCAACCACAAGATCAAAAAGAACACAAGGTGGAAACTTTGATGAGTAGAATTTAAAGCCTCTTATCAACTTGTTCAACTTTTATATTGAGCATGCCAAAAAGTGCTAGCACTACAGATGTTTATTTTGAAAGTTGACAAACTTTACAAAAACATTCCATGTTTCTTGTGCATTATTTGTAAGGATGTCTATCTTGTAGTGAATGACACCGCATAGTGCATTGTTACTGGCATCACTGGTCTGAGTAGCTGTAATGGTCTTTTTTAAATTGGCTTGCAATCTCTGGTTCTCAACATTTAATGTTGGAATTGTAGTCTTCAATTTATCAACCTCCTCATGATGATCCCCTCATTAGGAAGCCCACATGCTTCCTGTAGTTTCTCTCAAAGCCTCTTATTCATAGCCTCCAATGATGCAATCATGTCCTCTTCCCTTGATGCAACTGCATGCGACATATTTGCCACATTAACAACTAAACTAGTTGCTTGTACACTCAAAAATTTAGAAGACTTTCTTATAAGCAACTATCCATAATATTTATCCTGAAATGAAATCATGGATGGCTTATTGGTATTGGGATACAATGACGAAATAGCAAGTACATCAAGGTCATCATTGAATGTGGAACCAAATATGAGGCTCAGTTCTTCATCTGGTGAGAGGTTAGAGAGATCAAGATCTTGCCTCCTCATGAGGCTATCAAATGCAATGGTAGATGAAATATCACAACCTTCCAAAAGCAGAATACCATTTTGTGCTATAATTTCTCTCCCCTATTCCAGAGTGATCTTTTCCATCAATTCTTCTACCCTTTTTAGTACCTCATCCTTTAATTTTGACTGGTCCTCTTCACTCAATGATTGAAAATTTAGTCCCCTGCTAGCAACTAGGTTGATGGCCTCTTGTTGGAGAACAAAGTGTTTGAACTCCTTTTTTATGAATTTATCATCACCAATTAACTCTCTGCATGCCTCCATTAATATATCTTCAGTCAACCCTCCACCTAACTTGAAAGCAGGAAGTGTTCTTTCATTGGACGGTGGCTCCAGTTCAATTGCTTTTACAATGTTGAAGCATGTAGGAGGTGGAAGTGGACAAGTTGGTGTCTAAAATGCCTCATATGGAGTGTATGGGATTTTTTGATTAGGAGTCAGTGTTCGAAGTGGTAGAATGGAGAAATACTTCTGCGTAGTAGGAGATGGCCCTAGGTGTGGCGATGAAGTACCCTCCATGGGTGCAGTTGAATTATATGGAGTGGAAGTTTCAATTACAGGCCCAATCAAGGATCTAATGGAAGTAGGTGAAGAGCCAAAGTCTAATTCCATTTTGATGGGCCTACACTCTTCACCCTCACTATTGATTTCATGGGGCAATGGCATGCTATCAACATCAATGTACAAGGTGGCAAGCATATTCATTTTTATCTCAACATTACGAGCCAATTTATAGTCAGGTTGATAGTTACCTTCTCTCAGCATCTGGTGCTCTGAATGTTGTATCTTGTACCACCTCTCCCTTTTCCTGAGTACATCATCATAGTCTGTACAATTACATATCCAATCTTCTAGCTCATCATCTTGGTGAGTGTTAGATCCTAGATATATTACCTTTATGAATCCCTTTGGGTCATAAAATCTATAATTCTCATCAGTCATGTTATATTATTTCATTTTTCTAGGTATCACCTCAAATCCCTTTCTTGATAGGAAGTGTGGAAGACCTTTTATGACCACCTGGGCAAGGAAGAAAGAACCTCTCTTTCTATTTATTTGTCTTAGAGCATATCTTTCTATAGATTCAAGTTGCCTTGTTATGTCATAGAATGCAATTCTATCAGTGACTATGATTGGTAGTGCCTTGGGCACTACTTGACTTCCAAAAACTCTGATCATTGTATGGTACTTGTAGTAAAACCATGATCCCCAATTGTGATTGATTCCCATCTTTGGGTTTAAATCCTTTGGTTTGAGGAATTGCTTCACTCTATTAGATAGCTCCCATGGGACACTCCCTTTCAAATAAGTCATCAAAGGCCTGACAAAATGATTCTCAAACAAAATATAGGATGATGTGCTATCATCCTTGTCCAAAATGTAAGTCCACTCTTGGACCGGTGCCATCTCCCCATCAACACTAGCTTCAACTCTGAGTTTTGGATCCCAAATCTTGATTTCACTCCACAGAATCATGTGCATTAAGATGGAGTAGAACCTAAACTTACTACTCTTCCCCTGCTTTATACTAATGAAGGCCTTATGGATGTCATCTTCTAATGTTCCCACATAATCAAAACATTTGTGGGCTTCATTTCCCTATATATCCAAGCACATGAACAACATCCAATTGGGGATATTATATGTTGCATCCTCACCATGCCACCAACATAAAGCGTAGTATGTATCTTTCATGTATGGAGAAAAAAAATCTACATGATACAAAGGCTTGTCTCTACGACTCAATGTCTTCTCCACCCTAGTCAAGTGCTTTGGCCTATGAAGAGAAATATTTCTTCTATACAAATTATGTAACTTTTCAAAATCATGGCCCATCATATTTGTATCAAGTGGCCACTAGTCCTTGTTTGTATCTAGCATGTATGTCTCCTCTATAATTTCTCTTGTTATCTTCATAATTTCCTTATTATCATGGGTTAGTACATATCTGGTGTCAGGGACATACCTATTTGTAATCTCAAGCATCAAATCTGCATTAACAAAAACATTTGGGACAATGATTCTAGCTAAATTGGAATCCCATATGTTCCTGACAAGTTTTTCCTCCTTTCTCTTATTGTAATTTCTTCTCCACAAGGCAAAACCTATCATACCAAGTCCTAGAAAAGGGTCTCTGTATCCTTCATGGGCGTCAATTAAAAAATCTTTGGGGCAAGTATTACAGGTTTCTCTTTTTTGGATTCCATGTGACCCTGGTAACTGTCTTGTTATCTCATTAGGATACAAATTCTGATCACAATGTCCTTCCTTCCGCTTCATGACTACAATTCTTCAGCAGGGTTGATAGGAAGGTTAGGGCTTCAAATTGATAGCTAAATTGTTTACCCTAATCTCATAATCATAATCTATTATGATACACGACCTCTGAAGAATTTAGTAATAGAGAACTATGCACTTGAAATATTCATTCAATTCATTCATAGAAGTCGACAACGCAGAGTGATTTGTGCAATTTGTAGGAGGAAAAGCCATAAATGGAATACAAATGGGAATGGATAAAGTGTAGAAAATTATAGTTTAAGAGAGCAGAAGAACACCTTCACCGGACAATTCAGATGCAATGTCCCAAACTAGACATCAACCACACTTGCATGCTCAAGCAAACCAATGAGCCATTATGAATCAAATTTGAAACCTAGGAAAGGAAATGCATAAATTGCGGTGGGCGGCAAGGCAATAGGTATTAAGCTATTTGATGGTTCAACAATGCAAGAAATCTGATAGCCCGTTCAATCTTATCGGACCATCATTTTTGAACTATTTGTGCACCTCTACCTTAATTGTGTAAAGGCGACGGCTTGGGGGTCATTGATGTCATTCAAGATGGTCTGCAAGGGACCCACTCATTGACCTATTTATAAGTGTACATGTTCTCAAACATGAAGGGCGACGACTAAGCTCCCAATGAAAATGCACTACATTTTTAATTTTTTCAGATATGCGAAAAGGCACTATTTTTTAAATTTTTCGGGGATTAGGTTAAAGGGTTAAAGGGTTTCCAGATAATTATTTTGTTTAGGGTTAGGTTTTTGATTGGGATTATCTACTTACGGTTTTACATGAAGGTTGGGGCTACAGTTAGGGCTAGGTTTTCACAAATGTGAATAAAATATGACAACATTTTTGATAGACTGAAATTAAACAAACGGTAATCACAGTGGATTTTTGGAAATTCAAAAATACCTAATAAATTCTACATTTTCACAAACATGAATAAAAAATGACAAAATTTGTGATCCATATGAAATTTTCATCATAATTTGGAATATAAAAGCATGTTCTTCTCAATCCAATTTTGATTAAGTCCTTTATTTTTTCGGTCTTTAGTGTATTTTGTATGGAGCTTGGTTTCTTCCAATAAACATAAAGAGAAATCAAAACCATACATGAAGACAATAAGAAATATACATGGAAATTTTGTATTGTTTATTGATAAATCTCTAGTGTCAGTACATTCAAAGAAAATGGATTCCCTGAGAATCAAAAGACTAAATCTATCAAATCCTATGACAATAAGTATTTCACCACCCTTTGGTGTGAGATAGAAACAACTATATATAGAGAGACCACCTTGGGATCCTTGAGAAAAGGATGCAACAAGCTACGGGTGGCTCTGATAGTGACTTTTCACTAGAATACAAAAGTTTTAAAGCATTTAACAGAAAGAGGGAAAATGGTGCCAATCTTGTTTCTTCTTGGAGTTTGAACTTCCACTTTAAGTTGCACCTTTGTCTGCAAGTATTCAGATGCCACTGCTAAAGTTTGTTGTATGAATGATGACCCCCTAACTAGCTAACTTACATCATCCCCTGTATGATCTGTTTCTCTTTGTGTGCTCGTACATTAGGTGCACTGCTGGAACTCATTCATCATCCAAGTCATCCAGGCCATCTGTTGTAGGCCTACTTATCTCAGGCTTTGTCATGTTGTCCCATGTAGTAACCTAATCTTTTGTTGGCCATGGGAATTGTTGAATGCTCTACAATTACTTCTTTTGTCTTTCCCATCTTGCATCAACAATTTGTTTTACATCTATGGTGAACTTGCTGATGTCCACTTCTGCCCTAATAGCTTCATCCAAAACTATGTTGAAATGATCTAGATCAACATCATTTTATCAAAGGAAACCTATGTTCATACTACTTACTCATATCCTTATGTAAAACTTTAAACAATTTATGCTATGTCTAAAGCTTATTTAATCTGATCCTGAATCAGAGCTGAAGAACACACACATACACACAGAAAATTTATGTAATGAATTTCAATAATTCATAACTCCAAGAGAAATACACACAGGAGAGATTTGAACTTTGGATTTTATTCAAATGCTATATCAATATCATGTATACAAAATGCTTTAAAATGCAAACTGTCTGGATTTAATTTGAACCAGCAATATTGCTTTCCTACAAAAATATGCCTAATACAGTCTACCATATCATAAACTCAAAACTTGTTAGAAAATATTCTCAAGTCTCAGTCCTCCTATAATGATCCTAGTAATCCTTTTATAGATACAAGGATTGCATAAAAGCTTCAAATCTTTTCTACAAGAGACAAAAGAGTTTGTCATATGAGACAAAAAAGGCAAATATAACACCTTGTTACAATTTTACCAAAAATTTGCAAAGGTGAGCACCAAAATTTTGCAACAAGTCTGAAGGTCAGTTTAGCATCTGCCAGGTGTATCATCAATGCATCTTTCAATTGTTTGATGCTTCTAGCACTATTTGCAACAAATTTTCAGGAGCTTGGGGCCCCGCCACCTGTTGCTTCTTCTTCAGATGTTTCTCCTTCTTTCTCACTCTCCACAAGCTATGTTGCTTCCCGAGCTATAAAAGTGTCTTCACTTGGACATTCAAAAGCCAAAATCTCATCCCTCTTTGGTAGGATTTTATCCCAACCAGAAACCACTTGGTTAACTTCAGCCATTACCTTTGTGAAGTGTATCTTGATGTCTTGTAGTACCTCAATTATTTGTACAAAAGGGGCATTATCCTCTGTTCCTAAAACAACATCGATTTTAGATAACACTCCATTATTAATCTGTTCTAACCATTGTTCCCTATCCCTTATAATCTCATCTGCTCTGAAAAGGCCAAGGATTAGTTGGAAATCATTTTGGAAATATCTAACTCTTAGGAGTTCTACCTTCCTCTTCAACCCCTCCCTAGTTGCTTCAAAATAAAAAAGGTTCTTAACAATTTTATAGGTATCTGTTAGTTTAACATTTACAATGCTATGATCTTTAATTGAATCAAATAATGACTTTAACATATTCTCCCTAGGAATCCAATTATCCATAATTTTTCCTACAGTGACTGCTTCTTCCTTAAAAGAAACCAAAATGTCAGCCAATTGTTTAGCATTCTTATAAACCTCCTTTGGTTTTATATTAGCAGCAAAATGTACAATAATACCTCTTATTCTTTTCTCATACCTCTTCTTTTCTCTCTGTTCTATCTCTTCATTACTTATAGAAGGAAGGAGAGGGGATATGGGATATTCAACTATAAGACTTGAAGAAGAAAGCCCAGCAAGGGAAGAGGAAATTTGCATTTTTCCTAAAACTTGAAATGGACCCTCTTCTCCCAACCTTTTCTTCAAATATGTAATCAATTTTTCCTTTTCAAACATCTCCTATTTCAATTCCCCATAGGCTTTCAGCATTATCTCAAACCATTCTGTAAGCTCTTCCTTTTCCTTGGCCTCCTTCTCTGCTACTTTCTCTGCAAGTTGGCCTGTGGCTACCACCATTCTTGATGCTTCAATCATGGAAGTGTCAACAACCCATTTTACTATGAGGCCACCAGTGAGATCACTTCTAGTAATTTGCTTTCCTTTATTCTTTTCTTCCCTTTTCAAAGACCACATGACCAAGGCCTGATGGTCATTACTGAAAGAAACTCCTTTTATGGCTTGTTCTGCCTCTTCTTTGGTCTTGTGCATAGGAGTGTTTTGTTTCCTCACTCCATCTACTATATCCCATTCTAGGAGGATAAGTACTCTTGCATTTTTTACTAGTTCTCTCCCCTATTCCGAAGTAGTTTTCTCAAAATTTTCTATCATCTCTTTTCTGACCTCCACTTCAAATATCTTAAGATCTTTATCTAGATTTTCCTTATGTCCTTTTTCACATGTTTCCTCAAATTTATTCATATTCAATTTCCAAATAAATTGCATAAAAGCCCTAGTTTTAACAAAGTCATCATCAACCAGGAATTCATCACAAGCTTGTTTTCTTATAGGGTCCAGCTCTGTACCTACCATCTATTCTACTGCTAAGCCTAACTCAGGCTCTCTTGGTTGCTCTGGCACTCCATTAATTTCCTCATAGCTCATACAAATTTGACCTTGAGAACCCATTTTTTGTGCCTGCTCTATACTATTTTGATCATCTGTGATAACTAGAGGTGATTGGGAAGGAGAGTATTCCTCTTCTTCATCCTGGGGCCTCTCTTCTAATTTTGTTTCTTTGTAGGAGGTGAGAAATTAGGAACATTCTTAATTGGTTTATCTTGAGGTGAGTCTGCAACATCCACAACCTCCTTGTACTTCTTCACCTGCTGTGATGTGGAAGGGATATCCTCCTTTTTCTTTATTTGTTTATTTCTGT
Organism: Chamaecyparis obtusa; assembly: GCA_027943335.1. Classification (NCBI taxonomy): domain Eukaryota; kingdom Viridiplantae; phylum Streptophyta; class Pinopsida; order Cupressales; family Cupressaceae; genus Chamaecyparis; species Chamaecyparis obtusa. The sequence continues at coordinate 76,518 of BSBK01012287.1, read as the reverse complement.
CACACTTTGGGATTACCACATTATAACCAGTCTTCTTCTGTACCACATACTTGCTTAGAGGCAACATCTTTGTGAATGTTGTCTAGCTCAATAGTGTTTGAGCTTTTCTTGGATTTTCACTTATGACCTTCTCCTTTTTCTCATTTAAGGTCTAATAGATCTCTTTAAAATTATCCATAAGAGTATCTATTTTCTTACCCATATGATTTATACTATTTAGGGGGTCATACCTTGGGTCAAATTTTTAGACAAAATCCAATATCTTCTTATACACCAACCACTTTTCTTTCCTTACTTGTTGATCCTACAATCTTGGGACATTCCTAATAATGTCTTCTAGAAAATAAAAAATATGGTTTATGGCTAAGCACCTGACTTTCTTCTTGAACATCTCATTATAAAACCCCTCTGGGTCTGATGTCCTGACAACTATGGTAGCCATATGATATGGTTCCAGGAATTTGTCCATATGAATCCATCCACCATTTGTAATTATAAATTGGTGGGAAAATGTAATGTTTGGGAACAAACATCCCCTTTGTTTCCCTACGAGAACATTTTTCTCAATATCTCCTAGCTATCTAAAGAATTCAGCTATACCAATCTTAAGAGGAACTTGATATGGTAATATAAAAGGAGCCCCTTTAAAACCATATAACCTAATAATAGTAGAATAAGGATAGAAAGTAATATCACCCCAATTATGAACTATGTTGAGGTCTTTGGCAAACTATTGTGGCCTAATCAATTTGGCTAAGGTAGTTGGGATTCTACAGCTGTCAGGAATAAACAATTTCCTCAATCTAGTAGCAAAACATTTATCAAATTGTATAAAACTGCTATCCTTCCTATCCCATGTCATGCTGAGGTTCCACAACTATACTGGCATGTCCTCACCATCCCTTTGTTTTTCCAAATCCATTTCCTCCTCAAAATAGCTAGCTTTTTAAAACAAGAACATGCACATCATAAAAGAATACCAGCAAAAAGGCTTGTCAACTATTCTCTTTTGGATTCCAATTAATCCATTATGAATCAATTCAGAAATGAAAGGGATGTAATAAAAAGTAACTGACAGGTATGAATGCGAAATCTAGACCATCATGCACATCAAATGTACTGGCATTCTCTCGTCAGCATCTTCCCCAAAAACTTGACATAATGCCTAGTATGCACCTCTTACTCTCACATCAAAATAATCTATTTTGAAAGGCTCCTATATGCTTGGCCCTATGACAACCATCTTTCCAACTTTAGTACACAATTCCTTTAAAGGAACATTTCTGAGATAATTCCTTTGTGCATTGTACACTTCTCTCAATTCTTCAAAATTAATTTGTTCCAGGTAATTTGAGGGTTCACTTAACCTAAAAACTATCCTAATTTCATCAGCTAAAATATTCATCAACAATTGTCCTCTGCCATCCCTAATATCCCTAGTAATAGGGTCATAATTCTTTGCAACTTGAACTATTAGGTCTGCATCTAAGAAAACACCAAGCACCACAAGCTTCTCTAGGTCGAACTACCATATATTACTAGTAGGAACAGGGGCATTTCTTTGGCTAAACCCTACTATGAATAGTGTCAAACTAGTGAGATCAGAGACACCACTCACATTAAGTGTACCAATCTTAGCATCCCTAATATACTTTCCTATATCATATAAACCATCCTCAATCTTCACCCTAGGTTCTTTTGGCATTAGTTGTTTCACCTTTACTAGTTCAGTTGTCAAAGTGGGAAATAATTGTAACAAATCCTCATGCAAACCCCTCTTACTATAATCGATCTCGCTAGACAATTCCTTTCTACACGACATTTTTAGGGTTTTGATTCTTTATAGTTGATGCAAATGAAATACTATAGAATTGTAATGATTTTCTTTCTAACAAGAATAGAAAATGGAAAAATTCACCAACCTTCTCTTCAAATTTCTCAGAAATGACAATCACTCTCTGCAAAGTTCTCACCCAACTCTCCACAAAATTTTATCTTCTTGTGATTTTCTAAAACATGGCTATCCTCCCGAAGGAATGCACTACCATACGATTTTTGGGAATTAGAAAATGCAGCAGATTTTTATCAAAAATTTAGGATCTATTCTTCTCCATCTATAGATTCTAGATCGAAAACAACCAACAAATTTTAGGAAAAACTGAGCTACATTTTTGCAAATCTGAAGAATTTTTTTTCATTTGGTGGTGGATTCTATCGGGAGGATAGCCCCAACCTTTTCTAAAAAGGCATAGATCTTTGGAATATTATCAATCAAAAGTAATCATTCCAACAATTTACTCTACATGATTTGACAATTAATTCTCTGACCAATCGACTTGTTGTCATCAAACAGGAAAAATTGAATTTCACACCTTTGTGTATTAAGTTTGAATTTGGGTCATTCATCTTCTTTTAAAAAACATCTAATCATTGTCACATGATCACAAGGCCTGAAAGAAACCTATGTGAACATGCGACAACTGTTGGATCAATCTGCATCGACGGCAATCTTTTTACACATCACCCAGGCCCCACTTTGTACCTTGGACTCTTCACCTTTGTCAGATGCTGCATCCGACGGTCATTTTGATTTCACCTTTATGACTGGACATGAAGTGGGCCATCATGCCCTTGATACTAAATCTACGGCTGTCACATGACCTCATAAGTTCAAAAGATTATATGTGAACATGCGACCACCATTAGATTTTCCACTTTCCATTTATTCTTTAAATATTCTGGCCCCACCCTTTGCCTTGACCATTTAGGAAAGTCCTCATTTGCATTACCTGGTAGAGAGGACCTGTAAATTTTCCTTACTAAGTGCCAGTATTACTGACATCATCCACATCATCACATACCTTGGACCAATCTACAGTGGCAACGTGTATACACCTGGCAGCGGACCCACCTTTCTCTTATGCCTGGGAATAAAGTTAAATCTATGGTTGTCACATGATCGCATGGACTCAAAAGATTCTATGCGAACATGTGACCACCATTGGATCTTCTATAGATTTTTAGGCGTGCAGATTCTCCTAAGGCCAGGCACATTCTTCTTAACTAACGAGGAGTTTCCACGTTGCAATATCTGGTAGGCAGACATAAAGTTTTCCTGCTTAAGTGTTAGCCTCGTCAATTGTTTCCAAGTCAGCAAAATATAATCAATCAAATAAGTGCATGTGGGATACATCTGGCAGTAGTCCTACCTGCTATAAATGCCAATGAATAAATAAGATCGACGGTTGTTGCATGATCGCATGGCTTCAAAAGATTCTATGTGAACAAGCGACCACCGTTAGATTTAGTTTCCAGATTCCAAGCAGGCTATAGTGCCAAAATATTAAGAGATAAGGTGGTAAGGACTTTGGATTATTTAGGAAAATCACTAGGCTTAGACTTAGGAAAAATTAAAAAGGGGTCAGGTTTAGGTGACTGAAGAAGTGTTACTAACATGACCCCACATGGTGTTATAATTGGGCACATGCTTTTAAAGACTTTATTTGCAAAAAGTAATGATCAAATAGAAACCTTAATAATAATAAAGGAAAACCTAGGGTTCCATTTAAAATAAAAGCACTTAGGGTTCTTCTCAGAACTAGATTTATTCAATTAGGGCTTGCTAGATTGTAGTGAACAGTCGGTAACTTTGCAAGATTTTGCTGGGTTTTTGCTAGCAGAATTTTCTTTACTTCAGGATCACATATACAACTTTAATTTTGTGAGGAAAAACCATAATTTTATGTTTTGAAAATTAAAGTGGCAATAGTGAGGGTTTAGATGTTGATTATTCTTTTGGTTAGGATTTTGGTTTTGATTAGGGTTACAATTTAGGGTTTATGATTACAATTATCATTAGGGTTATGGTTTACATGTTGGTTAATGTTAGGGTTACTTGGTTAAGATAAAGGTTTATATGCATGACATGGTTAGAGTTATGGTTATATTTAGGGTTTGTGTTACGATTATAATTTAGCATTTAGGGGTTCGCATTCAAGTATAGGGTTTAGCATAAATATGATGAGGCTTGACCATTTAGGATCTATGGTATGGTTAAGTTTAGGTTAGGGTATTATGTCTAGGGTTAGTATTTTTTAGGGTTGGGGTATTGTGGTTAGGGTTAGGGTTTTCTCAGGCTTAGGGTATTATGGTTAGGGCTAGGGATTTTGTAGGTTTAGGGTTGAAGCTAAGTATACATAGGTATTGATTATGGTAAGGGTTTGAATATGGATAATGTATGATTATATGTAGGGTTAGAATAGAGTTCAATTATAGCTATAGTTAGGGTTATAGTAAAAGCAAAAATAAAACTATATATAAAAAAATTATTAAATATGAAAAAAAAATATGACCTTGATATTTGGTTGGTTGCTTTCTATTGAAAAGGGTTTCCTACAAATGAAATGAGGTGACATTCCTTTATAATCAGAGAGCGTGTCTTCATTTTCCCCAAATATGTTAATTGAACTATAATCGTAGCTCCCTATTTCAAACGTAACCATAAACTCAAATTCAACTAGAATTAGGATGTAACTAGACCTAATTAGACTAATTAGACTCAATTAGACCAATTAGGACTTAAGTAGACTTAATTAGACCAATTATACCAATTAGGAGCTAATTAGACTCAATTATACTAATTAGGACCTGATTACACTTAATTCTAGACCAATTAGGATGGTATTAGACCCAATTAGACCATTAGGACCTATTACGACCAATTATAATCAATTACAACTAATTATGACCTAATTAGACCCTATTAGACTCAATTAGGACCTAGTTAGACCAATTAGACCAAATAGGACCTAATTAGACTTAATTATACCAATTCGGACCTAATTAGAATTAATTGTAGACCAATTAGGAAGGTATTAGACCCAATTAGACCAATTAGGACCAATTATGACTAATTAGACTCAATTAGAGTCATTTACAACTAATTAGGACCTAATTAGACCCAATTGGGACCTAATTCGATCCAGTTAGGACCTAATTAGACCAATTAGTACATAATAGGACCTAATTAGACCAATTAGGACCAATTAGACTTAATTAGACCAATAAGGACCTAATTAGACTTAATTCTAAACCAATTAGGACCTAATTAGACCCAATTAGACCTATAAGGACCAATTAGGACCAATTACACCCACTAAGACCCAATTAGGACATAATTAGGATATTGAATTCCTAAAGTTGGTTCCTTAATTCTTGTTATGCATTAGGATATTTATCCCATACTATTCCTATGTCTTAGAGCATAATATTGTAACATTTTCAGGAACCACTTGGTTCAATATGGTTTTCTCTAGGTTTAGGGTTCAATTTGATTTAGGATTTGGATTTAATTTAGTTGAAGGTTAGGGTATGACTTTACATCATGATTACTATTAGGGTTATGATTTAGGATTAGCTCTTACCATTTATGATTGGGATTCGGGTTACAGTTCAACATTTATGATGAGGGGTTAGCTTTTAGGATTTTGGATGAATTGGAAAAGGTAATAATCTAAAACTTGTGCACTAAATTTCAAGACAATAAAATGGCTTACATTGGGTTTTAGGATTTACTATTTGGATTAAGCTTAGATTTATTATTATATTCCTCTGATTTAGGATTATGATTAGGATCATTGTAAGGATTATGATTTCACTGAGTGTAAGAGTTTAGATCATTGATTTACTATTATCTTTATGAATAAGATTGAGTTGAAGATAAGGATTATGATTAGAGTTAGGATTTAGAGTTTTGATTAGGATTTTTGTTAGGATTTAATAATTAGGTTATGGTATTTTATAGGATTATGAACACTATTAGGATGGGGGTAAGGGTTTTCCATTTTTATTAGTAATCATGGTTTAAGATATTGAATATGGTTAGGATGATGGTTAGGGTTAGGTAGAGAGAAGTATCACTACGGTTACCATTTTGGTCAAAGTTCTGATTAGGAGTGGAGTAGATGTTAGTATTATTGTTAGGGTAAGTTGTAATGTGATGTTCCTATCATGCTTGTTGTTACAATTACTGTTAACATGATGGATAAACCCCTTTTTAGAGCCATATCCACCTCATCTATGCATTTATTGAATGAGTCACTTTGTTGGGTAGAACAATATGCTGCATAAGTTAAAATTTGAGCAATTTTTCTTTCTTCCTTTCTTTTGTGTGTTTTCTATGAGTTCCTTCTTTGTTCATAAAATTTACAATAGTTACATTGCAAGTACTATTAAAATAAAAATAATATTAGAATACAAATATACAATTAGTTTTACTGGTGGGGTTAGGGTTTGGGGTTAAGATAATGGTTAATATAATGGCTAGGTTTACATTTATATCATGGTTTAAATTGTCATATATAATTAGTGTTAAGATGACAGATAGACTCCTAGCTAAGAATCCGAATCACATAATGTACGCATTTGTTAAAGTCCTTTGTTAAATGAACCTCATTTTGTACAATACTATGGTGCATAAGTTAAAATTTGAGCAATACATTTTAGTTCAATTTCAAATTTTTTTTTCCTTTAATCCATGTTTGTTTACTAAATTTTAATTCTATCAATTAATCCTTTTTTATTTTTTTAGTAAGTTTTGTCGGGTCCCATTCTTCCTAGGGGGCAGTACCCTTTTGTATTCCTTAAAAATAAAGATTACAAATGAGGGAGAACCTACAGATTACAACCAACAGTGATTATTGGAATAAGTACATTATTCCCTGACCAATTTCAACCAATCTTTCTCCTATATCCTCTGGAAAGAGCTTATCGTTTGCTTGGAGAATGGCTCCAAACTTTGCCTCATCATATTGCTTAACACCTGCTTTGAAGGTAGACTATGCCTTCTTCATCAATATATTTTTTCCTTCAGCTTCCAATGCAAAGAAACCCAAAAAACCATTGCTTGTTATTTGGGTATCAATGTTGTTCATTGCCTCCACCACCTCTAGGTATATTTCATCTGCCAGGATTCTACGGGCCAGTCCACTACCATGGAGAGGGTGCCTAAAAATTTGTATGATCAGTTGGAACAACTCTGCCACCAGTATGCCATCATGGACATGACCACCAGACCATAAGTCACCCCCAAGGATTGACACCATAGTCACATACTCCTTCTCCTTCACTTTACTAAAAATCCTTTGTAATTGCTCCTCCGGTGTTTCCTGCAATGATTCCAGATTGCTACACCAACATGTTATGCCCAGGTGATTTTCCATTGTGTTGTGAAAAAACACAAGAACAGAGGAATATAAATAGAACCCTCTGCATCATTATCAAAGAGCTTCCATGATGAAACAAAGACTAACTGCAACATAGCCCAAGTTCACAAGATCGATCATGAGTCTCTCATGCATGCCATCAAAATCGTCCCTTCTGTCTGTCCCAATATCTTAACTTGATCTCCTTCGCTACTTCAAATAACTTGGAAGTGACCTACACATCTATCCACTTCTGTAGTAGTCCTCCTTACTGCTAAATACTTACTGATATTGACTGAGGATGTGATCTCGATATTTTGAATTGAAAACAACCAAAAAAATTTGAAAACAAATGACTGTGTTTTTGTAAATATGGAAAAAAACAATGTCCTCTAGTGCTTTTTTGTCCAGAGGATAGCCAACACCACTGATATTTGGAAAGTATGAGGCAACTGATTCACAGGAAAATACACTTCTAAACATTGAAAACAAAACTCTCTAGCATTACCCTACGCCTTTCCTTGTGAAAGTACATTGCTCTTCTAAAACTAATTAATCCTTGTTAAGATATAATTCTATCATATAGACCTCTAAAAAAAATTGTGCACATATCAACTAGTTTTAATTCATATATTTTAAAGATTTTTCTTCGTGAACCATAAAGATAAATATAGCAAATGTTTTCAATTATCAGTATTATAGCTACCAAAGTTTATATCGTAGTTACAAAATGGATGTTGAAAATTATATATAGTTCCATCATATGAACATGTGGAATGTAATTATACCTTGTAAAGGTTTTTGCATTGCAAATATGTTTTTGGTGTTAGTCAGAAATGTCATCAATAAAAATACTTTTAATATCTATTAGAAGCATACATTTGTAAGCTCCAATCTAAACCAGCATACCCAAAATTGAATATAATTTACATCTATCATGAAAAATGAAATTTTAAAGAAGCATCAAAAGGTATGAAAGACTAAAGTAGCTTAATAGTATATGACACACATGAAGGTCCCCAATATGAATGGGCATACGTAAAAACAAGAAATCTTAAATTTATGTGTCAATCAAGAAACCTACTCAAGCACCCCTGACTGTGCTCCCCATTCAATGGCATCGTCATCTTGGTGCATTGTGGGTCGGCCTGAATAGTGTGCTGTAGTCTAACACAAATGTGGATGCTCAAATGCCTCAATTTGCATACTCTATCGCGAGCTCCAAAATTGCATCTACCACCTGCGTGCCCCAAGAAGTCACCTAATATGTACAGTCCATAACGATTCACCCGTTGCCCGATGGCCACATTGTCATAATAGATGTAAATAAACTGAGTCTAGCTGTCACTCTGAAGAGCGTTGCAATAAAAGGTCCACACATCCATGTAGAAAATAGTAAGTGCACAAGTCCATGGTAAAAAGCATCAAGTTTTTTATGTGAAGTCAGTCCCAGTTATTAGAAAAATCAACATCTCTCCTTCGGTGGTTAGATTTGTGAATGCACCAGTGTTGTCCATCATCTCTGCATAATAGGTAACCGTTATTTGTTTGGTCCTGCTTGCATGTATTGATTGATAGAGGTTGCGTGATTACATTTATAATGCCCTATATGTAAGTGTATAGGTGTGATGTGCGAAGCCTTATGTAAGTTTATTATTAGCAGGGTTTTAGTTTATTAGATGCCTAAATTTAATCAACTATAAGTAATTAACTATATAATTTGGTATTAGGGTTGGGATTAGGGCTTAGAATTATTATTATTGTCATGGTAAGGGTCTACGTCATGGTTAGTATTGTGGTTAAGGTTAGGAATTTGGTTGCGGTTGAGATTAGGGCTTACGATTAGGATTATCAATAGGGTTAGCATTTACAACATGGTTAGTATTACGGTTAGGGTTTGGATTAAGGTTAACCATTAAACCTAGGGATATGGTTTGGGTTAGGGTTAGGGTTCGGATTGCATTTTATTTAAAAGGCTAGCGTTTAATTTGGTTTAGTGTTGGAGTAAAGTATCAATTTGGTTTAGGGTCATATTTCAAGAGACCCATTGTTAATTTTTTCTTTCTTCCTTATAGGTCATTAATTCCAAAAAATTATCACATATTTTAATTTCAAGTATATCTCTAGAAAAAAATATTGTTTGCACAATGATAGAGATATATTTTTGCGTATCTATACTAATCATATTATGTTAATTGATGAAATAATAGAAACATCATAAATCCGTTAATTGAATGTGAAGAGAACAAATAGATATAAATAATATTTAAATCTAAATCTAAATATTAAATAAAATAATGATCAAAATCTAAATCCAAGAGAAAGATCAATCTAAATCTAACTTTAAAAGTTAAACTAAATCTAAATCTTAAAGTATTCAAAGTAAATCTTAAAGATTTTCCAATTTTAATTAAGGAAGAAGAAATATTTTTCACCATTTTAAACTATTATAAATCAATAATCTAAATAAAAACCAATATGATGGCATTGCCCTGCATATTTAAATTTAAACCTAAATATTAAATAAAATAATGATCAAAATATAAATCTAAGAAAAATATAAATCTAACTCTAACTAAAACTAAAACTAAATGTAAATGTAAAACTAAAACTAAATCTAAATCTAAATCTAAATATAAAACTAAAATTATAACTATATATAAAAAATTATTAAATATAAAATAAAAATGTCACCCTTATATTTGGTCGGTTGCTTTCTATTGAAAAGGACTTCGTACAAATGTAATGAGGAGACACTCATTTATAATTAGAGAGTGTCTTTATGTTCCCCAAAGATGTTAACTAAACTCTAATCATAGCTCCCTTTTTCAAACGTAAGCATTAACTCAAATACAACTATAATTAGGACCTAATTAGACCTAATTACACTAATTAGAGTCAATTAGACCAATTAGGACCTAATTAGACTCAATTATAATGCCCTAATGTAAGTGTGCATGTGTGTCGTGACAAGTGTTCTATGTTTTCAACATGTCTGCATTACTGTAAATGTAACTATCGCTGACATTCGTAAAAGTCTGCTATGTTTTCAGATTTTTCAAATCTACACGGGGGTGCATTCATTCAGGATCATAGATGGCATCATATGTAACCGTTATTTGTTTGGTCCTAGTTGCACATCTCGATGGATAGAGGTTGCACGATTATATTTTAATGCCCTAATGTAAGTGCGCATGTGCATTGTGACAAGTGTTCTATGTTTTTGACATGTCTGCATTACTGTAAATGTAACTGTCATTGACATTCATAAAAGTCTGTTGTGTTTTCAAACATTTCAAATGTGCACGGCAGTGCATTCATTCAGGTTTTTAGATGGTGTCAAAAAAACACAATAGTTTCCCTCTCTGCTCCTATGCACTTAACATTTCTTCTGACTTATATTTAATCCTACATGTGTGACTACAGCTCAGCCGGTGATCTTAAAAACATGATGGCTGCGTAGACATCTTTTGTCCTTGTGAATAAGGTTAGGTAACTGTGACCAACTTCACAGCATATGGTTACCGAGAAGATTAAAAAAAATGTTCCAAATCAGTTAATTTTATTTAAACCTTTTTTAAGTTTAAGATAAATCTACAAAGAATGCAGTTGAAAAGTAAACGTGCAATGCATGGACATAAAAGACGTGGCGGGAGGTGCAAATTGATCACTAATAATAGTTGTCAATTTTATGTATACAACATCATTGTTGAGAGAAGAGATATGATGATTGTAATTAGCCATGGTGTCCCTTATTTACGTATACGTAAAATTTGAAGTCGACATATTTGTGATCACTTGCAAAGCCAATGCAATTCTTTCAAGTTAAAACATGAAAAAAATGCACGTAGCATAGAGAGAAGTGTGTGCCTGCTGCATCCCGTTAAAAGAACCAATTGCCAAAAAATACAATTGAAAAGTACATGTGCAATCCATGGACATAAATGACATGGCAAGAGGTGCAAATATTTTATTAACAATAATTGTCTATTTTATGTATTATGAATTAGTGTTCAGGGAAGACAAATGATGACTGTAATTAGCCAAGTTGTCCCTTACTTACATATACATAAATTTCAAAGTCCACATATTTGCCATCACTTGCTATTGCAATGCTTAGTACAAGTGGGGACAATTGGGCCTTATTAGTAAAATGAATAACATGTAGCCTATCATGAACGTGTTGTATTACATAGATAGAACTATCCCCATTTTGACAGGCATCCACATCCATGGTGATTTGACAGGAACAGAATAGGTTCTTAGAGACTATCAAGAGTCAATCCAGCTGCCTCCATGAATTTCACCTTCCAGACATTGGCATGACGTCTCCAAACACCTAGCATTGCATCATACTTATCAGTTGAGTCAAATAACATCTTCTTGTTAGTAGCAAGGGTTGCCTCCACACTATTGTTCAAGCAATTCCTGCTCCTGCTTCACATTCTTCTCCCTCAACTCTACAAACAACCTCTCTAGGTCACTATTTTTCTTCCGCAATTTTGAGTTTTGCAACAAAAGATGTTTTCTCTCTGTTTTAGCAGCCTCCAACTTCTGCAATATCACAATAATATGATTGCAATAAGAAAAATATGACTTTCAGTCAATTTATGTACTAAACTCTTCGACATATTAGTCGTCAGGGGATCATCTATGGCTACATTTTTCCCACTCTTGGCCACACTGGTAGCATCTGTTACTATCGGCAACAGTGCTTCCATTGAAGAAGGTCCTTCCCTTTGACTGGATGAGTTGGTTGACATTGCACACTTTCCTGAGATATCAGACTGTGAATTTCCTAAACATGTATTAACAAGGTTATGCTTGGTAGATTTTTCCCCACCCTTTAGCTGTGTGGGAGAATCTTTCCATTTACCCATCCTTGCTTCCAAATAGTGCAATTATAGTTGGTTAATGAGGATTGAACTTTATTGGGACTTTCACAAGAATCCATACTATCAAATTCCATAAATAAGGAATGAGCACATGAGGGCATATAGGTACTTTATACCTCCACTATGAGGCCACCAAAAAACTGGTCTGTAGTATGTTCTGCCCGATCTACAACAAAATCAACAAAAAAAGAATCATTAAAACTTATTTTCAAGATGCAGAGGGGGAGCATCTACATAGAGTGATTAAATACAAAATTTTACTACATGGATCATGTACAATGACGCCCATTAATAGTATAGTCATAACAAGGATGTAATAGAAAATGATGAGAATGGATTTGAAACCTTAGTAAGTGACAAATAAACACATTTGTTATTAGCCTAGTTTAGTAATATCATTTCGATACCATTCACTTGCAATAATAATTAGGCAATTTAGTTTCGTAAGCATATAATCTGTTATCTTAATAGGAAAACATATAACCCAAATGGTTAGCAGAAAGACATATCAAATATCATAACAGCAAAAAGTAAAACTGGGACCCAAACAAAGGAATGCACATTAACACACGAATAAAATCCACCTTATAGTGCCCAACATATATATGCACCTCTCGATAGTACTATACTACAAATAATACCACTAACAAAGAAAAATGTGAATTGGGTTTTAATTTGATACTAGTAAAGGTAAATATTCTACATTACAAATAGAAGCCTTTGGCAGTACATCGTACTATTCACAGATTACCAATAATTTCATTAAAATTACTATTATATAGAATGGTAATATAATGACTCGTCATTCAAATATGCAACATAGTAAAAGAATTCATTAGTAACATGATAACAATGTACCATAAACTGAAATGCCTTGTATGCGCACCACACACAATGCAAATATAACAACGTATGTTATCAACTATCCAAGGGTCCCCACACAAATGGACATTTAATGGAGGATAATTAAGTAACGCAAGGGAATCTATCTACAAATTAAACTCATCATAGATCCCATTAAAGCATACAACAACAAATTAACTAAACTCAATCTAAGAAATGTTAGTAACCCTATTGTGGCACTCACTATAGTAATGACTCAATTCAAATCCCTCCTCATTTCCTCCTATGTTGTCTATTTTGGGCAAGTGAAGAAATTCCTACATATAATCTACTCCACTTCTTCAGGTCCTTGTGCACCATTGGAGGGGTTATACCAAGGCATCAAATCCTCGCATCAGTTCTTTTGACGGGAGGACCCAAGAGCTCATAAGACTCTATGTCCACTGTCAAGGCGTCACCCACTTTCTCTTGGAGTTATGCAGACAACTTTTGATGAGTGCAAGCTCCAAAACAATGTTGATGAGAATATTACCACACTTAAACAAAATTTATAATTAGACATGAAAAAAAATGAAAGGAATAATACCTCCTGCTGCATCACAGGAAAAGGATGGTCGAGGTCTGAAATGTTCCACACCTCGAAAGATTGAAGGGAGTCACATAAAGATTTTGAAAAAGAGTGGGGAAAGGGCAACCTAGCATGGAGGTCAATGACCTCTATGATCTGGACTTTCACAGTGTCCGGCGGTAGTCATTTATTGTGGAATTTCACATTCATGCCCACACCTGCAATAATGCCTTTTCCAACCAATATACTATTTGTTAGCAACTTGACGTGATCTCCACTTGCATATGTGTGACCACCTTCCTCTGAGGACTTCTCGTCGATAATGGATGCCTACACTTGGAAAATGTACACGGGCGAACCAAACTCGTGTGTCAAAAAGACATATGAATCATGGTTAAAGAGGCTTAGAAAATTAAAGAGTCCTACTATTACTGATTCAGAAAGGCTATGGGAATTGTCCACTTCACTGGCACTATCAGTTTCCATCCCCAACTCCATTCGTGCAAACTCACCAATAATGTGATGCCCCACATTCATTTGTCCACACATGTTTTCTTGTATACCACAATCTTATAAAGTACATAATGAGTGAAGGGAGTGGTATGACACTATGAAAGAGACTGCCAACTACAAATAAGACAGCCTATTACATTATTGACAAAATTGCATGGTGCAGGTCTTGAAATGTGCAATAGCTCATCACATAATGTTCCCAATAGCTTTTTGCTTTTCTCTAAAACATAATACGGACTCACCGGCATAGAACCATCTTGAATGGGACTCTCCTACAAGATAATAAATTAGTTTACGCTATGTCCGCATCCACTTTCATTTCTACTGTAAGACATTGACGGATAAAATAAAACGTACATCTCTGGTTGGGGCCTAGATGATGGGAGGGCTGTTTGTGCTAACCCCAACACTCTCAGCTTGACATAACAAATAAGAACATGTTTTAAGAAAACATGTTATCGATGACGATAGTATCAAATGTGTCTACAGAAAAGGGCCTACACATTAGAACACTAATTATATAGATACCACTTCTTCAACTAAATCAGCACTTACCTATTCACATGGACACCCATCCTCACCTCTATTGCCCTTCAGCGTAGGCTATGTCACCATTCACAATGGTCAACATTGTTAACAACAAGACAATAACATAGATAAAAAATTGTGTACAACCACCACATGAGACTTACCTCGACATCCCTCTCATTGTGGTCCATTGACATTTCTTTTATATGCATTCCTTGCACCAACTTGTATGAACTCCCAAGTTTCTGCCCAACAAAATAAGTACCCTGATATTCATAAATAGGGAGAGCCAAGATAGTGCATTCTTCATCTTCACCACCCTACTCTGCTAGACCATGTCCTTTATCCATACATGCCTGACATGGCAATTAATTCAGGACTCATTGATTGTAATTGTGAATTCCAAGGTGAGTGATGAAATGGAATAATAAATGAATACTTATAATACCATATTACCTTCTCCTCTAACTCAACACAACCACGAGAAGATAAATTTCTCTTCCTCCTTTGCTCTAGCATCTAACTTTTATCAGTAGAGTTTGACCCAATTTTGAACTCCTCAAGCCTGTCACAAAGCTTAGAAACCTCATTCTTCTGGGAAGATTTCCTCCTGATTTCCATCTTCTTCCATCGCATGGGGCATCGCTTCACATGAGAATTGGTGGCTGCAATTGGCATGGCAAGCGATGCATCAGTTGGTGTATCCCTATCAATGTCCTCACACACAATTTTAGATGGTCCTAGACTGCCCTGTCAGTTGTGCATTTTTTTGATGTGAGTCAAAATAATGGAAAAGAAAACAATTTTTCAAAAGAATTAGAAACCAAAGTCTTGATTCATCCTCAATTTTCCAATACCTTGTAATCTTTCCTATGCACCAATGCTAACACCTTTCTCAGTCTTTTCTGCTTGGCTGATGGACTCTCATATTGATGCATTTCTTCTTCAATCTTTGCCTTGCCTGCTGTTGAGAGGAGCTCCACTAACGCCTTCTTGTACAACTTGCATATGCACTTCTCTATGTGATTTCTTTGGGTTGCAGACCTCATCCTCATCTGGTAATCGACATTTCTCTCCCTCCTTTGGTAGTACCCCTATTCTTTATAACTAGAGTAATGCCATTTTGGGTTGGCTGAGGCAGGTTGCTTGCGTTTGGGTGCTTCAATCAATGGAAGTTCATGCATCTGCATCCTATGCATGTTCATCTTTGCAAGGTCCCAAAATTTGAGACCTCCATCTACCAAACATAGACTGATGATGCAGTAATTTACCAATCTATTGTTGCACCTTTTAGTTTTGTAATCAGACGCCCCCTACGGACAACGCGCTAGAACAATTAAAATGACATTTTGTACAACCACAAAGCTTACAAGATAGAAAATAATAATGTCAGGCAAGAAGGATGACTGCACTATTCCTAAACATTACAATGTCATTGAAGGTTTGTGAGATAAATCAAACCTTACAATCGATCTAAGAATCCAAACCATCTCCCAGACCACTATGAATATTGGGCTCCTCCAAAGCATCATAGTTCTAAGCACTAGCATAATTATCATCTCGCTCATTTTCTTCACCACTGCCACTGTCGACATAAGTGCTCCCTCTTTCAACCTCAAGGGCGCCTCTCTTAGCATGACCAATTGAATCACATTCAGATGCTTCGTTCAAGGGGTCCTCCACCCCAGGCACAGTGCTCAAATCACCCTGGAGTAAACAAAGTTATGACAACAACAAAACACACATCATTTGAAGGTTGAAGAACATGAACCAAATATATATGCATTTTTAAGGCACACTCATTCTAATTATATGATATTGGTACAATGGCAAATGATTACCAGTTTCCTTGATGAATGAGCAGATCCTGCTAGTCTGGGAGATGTCCTTTCTAAATCCCTCACTGTCTCCTGACAAGGCTGAGTCCACATGTTAGTGAGCTAGCCAACTCCTCGATGGAGTGACACAAAATAATATTTATAGACATCCCAAGAGCATACTATCTTACAATTCTTACCAACAAAATTTTTGCATTGTCCAAAGCCCTCCGAGTTGCCCCAGACTGCATCCCCTCACATGAATGAAAGATCTCCTTAAATTTGTCCTTGCAGTGGGTCGACATACTAGCCTACCCATATTAAATAACAAGAGTGTTATTGGCCGGTCAAGTTGCAGATACATTATGTGCCTTCGAACTCCCAAAGAAAACCACTTCGAATGGCATATCAACTTAACATACAAAATACACTATAAAGATCACCATTAACCATCTCTCTTGGCACTATTCCTCCTACTGGGGCTTTTCCCTCATATAGGTCATAACCCCTTATAGCATCATCCAATGTATTGCCTGCAATATAAACTTCCTTAACAAATGCCAAGGCTATATGTTGAAATAGCCCAATTCTCTGAAGGAGATCTGTGTAGTTTGACAGAAATATAGATATCAACTGAGATGGAAATATGAAGTGGGGTTGGAAATAAAGAACATTTCACCCAATGACATTTGTGATGGCAGATTCCACATACATACAGTCAGTTTTGAACTAGCGTGACAACATTATTGGTACAATCCATCCCTATTCTGCCTTATCCCATTCCTGTACAAGGATACAGATGTAGTAGTTGCGAGGAAGCAGCACCATCCACAGCAAGATAGACAAGTACAAATTCTATTTCACACTAACAATAACACAAAAAAATACATCCTTTAGGAAACCGTGGTGCGCTACAAATAACAATAACACTACACTTATCAAGATCACAAATTCAAAAAAAATTGCATCTCTATAAACCAAGACTTGCTTTGCTAAGATAAACATTTTGTGGCCTTATTGAAGAGAACAAATCATATGAATATGACAAGGCCACTGCCCATATTGGCTAGGATAGTCTGGTTAACATTTCTTTTCCCTACAAAAAATATCTGATTATAAGGGTGGCATTGTTTTCATCCCTCCATGTCATTCCACCCTTCTTTAACATAAACATGATGCATGGTGCTCAGCAAATTCGACCATTGTTCTAGAAATTATACCTTTAAATCTTGACATTATGAGAGGGATGATTGTTTCTGCCCTTTCTTTTGTATACCCAGGGATTGTACATTTTACTTGTGTCCACCCACACATAAAAGACTTTCTATTTTTTATTCAACTATGTTTTCTTTGCTTGATGCCTTATCTTTTGCATGTTCTCTTCGAAACATTTCTTTCATCAGACCATAATAGTATAACATGCAATGCCCAATTTTAAGATGGTAGAACATATATGTCTCAATGTCCATGCCATGCACGGGGACAGCCTCATTGGCTCCAATCGTTCACACACAACAACTACTATTAACCATGGAACATTACTCATCCAATAAGAGTTTTGGTCACAAAAGTTTGCACCCGTCCTTCGGGTATGGCAAGAGAGCAAATTTGTGAAACATTATGACAGCCTCCCAACTGGGGGACTCACAATTTTCATGGTTAAACGGCAGACAAGGCTGCCATCCTTTCAACCCCAGTGCACCTAACCAAAAACTTTGATGACGAAAGTGAAGAACTAGAATGGAGCTAATTTAAGAAAGGAGATTCAACAATTATGAATGTCATTGTTGGATGCTTCTAAATACAAGTAATATGAAAAAGAACCCCTTATATGCACCACTCCTACTAAATGTCCTATTTCAAAGACATAAATCTACTTTACACCTTAATAGGTGTTCGAAGCAAATATGACTTTCACATTGAAACAACTAAAAACAACATATAAGATGAAAGCAATGTAAAACATGCACACATTTTGCAGAACATATAAGATCAAGCAAGAATGAGGGATCAAAAAAAAACATATAACATGCGCACATTTCTAACTGTAAAACAACATAACAAAAAAAAGATCATTCATATATTACAAAGCTAAACTTTATAGTCTGATAGCCTAAGATGTTTGAAAAGGTAGATAGAGAAAAACCCATGAAATGGGTGCGAAGATTCCTTATATAGAATTCAACCATTGCTCAGCTCGGATAGGAAAAGAGACCTCTCTCCAATACATTTATTTTACTTGGAAGGGAGTGTTCTAGATGGTGTGTGAGGACTTTGTTGTGTAGTCTATTTTATAGGATTTATATAGTCTTGTCTTCTAATCTATTATAGGCTATACTATCTAATGTTCTTGTTGTCTATGTGCCAACTAAGATGGGTGGTTGTGTTTGTTTGTGGGAAAGTCTATTTTTTCCATTAACATGATTGGGGATTGTACTTACTTTCTAAGTGGGTCTTTTCTTTGGTCAAAGGTTATGGTTTTTTTGCAAGGGAATGTTCTAATGGTGTTGTGAGGACTTGGTTGTATAATCTATTTTATAGGCATGCAGTCTTCTTTATATTAAAATTCTTCTATTCTATTCTAGGATATACTGTCTAGTGTTCTTGTTGTCTCTTTGTCAACTAAGTTGGGTGGTGTGTTGAAGTATTGACAACACATAGAGAGGTCTAAGCATTAATAAAGATCTAATTACACTTAATCACTAGCTCCAATAGTTTCAATATTCTTCAATTTGACATGTAGTTGGTCATGGAGAATATGATCACCACCCATTGTGATGGCATGTTGAAGTCATGATTGCTATTACCCTTCCATAACTAACGAAAGTTGTTCTTTTTTTTATCAAATAAAAGCTAGAATGTCATCCATGGTATTTATTTCAGTAAACTTACAAACTAGTGTGTCTCTACTAACTAGGGTAAGAAAGTATGAGTGACATTTATTTGTAGTTTGTTGGTTAAAGTTTTGTTGGTTTTGGTATAATTCAGTTTTTTATCTTTATAAATTGTTTGGTCTCAAGGAACATCAATATTTTTTCAATTTAATTTAAAAAGTAGAGATATCTTCACCGAGGTCATGGTTTGTTCAACATAGATAGTGGTAGTAGTGTTCAAAAATGGGTTGTGACCATTTATCTTGAATTATCTATAAGTCATTTTTTATGTGGTTGTGGTGTTGGTTGGCTCTTCAAGTGGTTATTGCTTGTGCTTACATGATAGGTTTACATTGTCTGGACTTTCATCTCTATGTTTTGTTGTCATTATATATTTTCTTTAAGTGGATGAAGATGCCAATAAATTTTCTTTGTAAATATTAAAATAAAAAATAATGTGATGCTATCTCCCATAGGATCAAGATAATTGATTATTTGACTTATAGTCTAACATAAAAAACTTAGATAACTCAATTGTTCTCCTAGGGAAAACTAGCTTCTTAGGGGGCAAATTTATCTTAGATAACTTGGAGTTCACCTAGGACACTATAGAATGGGCTCAACAATCAGCTCAATATTCTCTTATCATTGAACTAGAATTTTATAAAGCATACGATCACATTCGAATGCCTGTTATTCTAATAATGTTAAGTTGTCTTGATTTTGGTCTAAAAATCTATGATCAAATTAAAATGCTTTTCAAAGATTCTAATGCTATAGTGGTTCTAAATGGTGTTCTCTCTCCTTAGTTTACCTTGCAAAAATCCAACCACTAAGGTTGTCCTCTAGCTCCTTTCTTATATGTTCTCTCTGGTAATTCATTGAGATATCATCTCCAACATGCTCTTGACAATAGGTCGATTATAAGAATCATGCTTCTAGGAAATGCTACAACTCTTAACTCCCATTTTGTTGATGACAACATTATTTTCATTTGTAACTCACCAGATGAAGTGAACATTGGGCTTGAGGTTTTGGAGCTTTATTGTTTAATTTTAGGTTCTAAATTATCCATGCATACAATTTAGTTTATAATGACAAGACCCAACCCTCGCCCTCCTTGGATCTCAAGTGACTAGAAGTAGGTGAAACATGGTACCATCAAAGATATCTTGGGAAATTGGACTCCTAAATTGGACTAGAACATATTTCTTTCCATGGCTAGAATAATTCAAGTCACCAATAAAATACTCTTGGATAGCCATGTGTCTATATTTGTTCTTGTTGATTACCATCTAAATCATGTCATAACCAGTTAACTTGTTTAATTAGAAGCTTCATGTGGGCTAAGTGGGGAAACAAGAAAGGCACACCCATTACTTCATGGACCCATTGTATCCAACCAAAAGATAGAGGAGGATTGGGGATCATCAACCCTCACAGCCAAGGCATCTGTCTTACAACTAAATGGATCGTTAGAGCCCTAGATGGTTATGCTCCTTGGAAACATCTAGTTCATCATCGAATCCAATCTACTACAATTGGGAGCAACACATGGGATACAGTCAAATTAGGGGACAAACTTTTACTTTCTCCTTTCTTAAAGACTCATGGCTCAACTCAATCTGAAAAGCTTGATAGACTACTTCAAATAAATTAGTTTGGTATGATCAATCCTTGAGGCAATATGGTTTGATTTTTTCCTTTTCCTCCGTATGGTAGAATTGCTTGGTTCACTTGACAATGCTCCTATTTCTATTATCAAAATCCTTAAGGGAAAACAATTGTTTAAAAAAGGCATTCAAACCTTTCATGATTTACAAGATTTGGTTCACTTTAGTTGGAAATCATGGAGTTGCCTTGAGTCATAATTTAGTCTCTCACCAATTCAAAAACCTCTGATTTTAAAAATCCAACAACTTCTTCCACTAGAATTTTCTTGCCTATTCCACCCCATGCCATGATAACTTCCTCTCTGATTGGAAATGGCTCTACAACAAAACCACGGGTATTGAGAAATATTCTTAATAACCAACTTTGGAATTTTTTCAGCATTACCTTATTTAGAGGCCTTGTTCTAGAAGCACACAAAATAAGATTTGATCATTAGAATATGTGGAAATACACAAAAAATTCATAAGATTTTTCAATGCTTACATAAAAACTATGGATGAAAATGATAAAGCTAAATTTTTTTTTGTAGAAATCTGAAATCTACAAAAATCTTGATAGTTTACATAAAGATGTGTCACTTCAGAAGATGCTAATGGAGTTGATCCCTTGCAAAAACCACATAAAATAGCAAATCATGTTGTTGAATATTTAAATGCAAATTGGTTAACACTCACTATATTGATTTGATTGTGGTTCTAAACTTTAACCTTTCTTTTAAAGCTTGTACAATGCTATTTTCTTCATGTATCTGAATTCAGTATGTGATTTTGATTTTTTGTGATGGAAACTCAGTGCTTGAATCTAAATCCCTCTATTCTAGTTAACTAGTCGCAACAAAGTGTTTGCAATAACAATTGAATGTGCAAATTTCAAGCATCATAGTTAGACTCTTAATATGTTATCAAATGTCACCATATAAAATATATACACAATCAATAACTTGTGTTCCTTGAGATAGTTGTCCAAAAAAATTATTAAATAGACAGTGGTTGTAAATTGAGAATTATTGGGTAGTTGTGACATACAACCTAGTCCTAACTAGGTTTCAGGTGATTGTAATGAGTGCAGTTATCTTATTCTACATAATGTGTGTATTTGTCCACTCCACCTACCTTGGGACAATGAAGGACCACATTTTGCTACAAGGTATTCTTTCATTCTTACAAATTACAATAATATCGATCTCAAGAGACCTATATCAAATGAACATGCATTTGATGACCTCGGGATGCTCTATCCTTCATTGTTGGGGTGGAGGTATTTAAATATCAGTAAGAGCCAAAATGTGCATTCTTATCTAACTCTATTGCTAAAATTTGTCAATAGCATAAAGTTGTTGTTTGTGTACACTGTATAACTATAATGCTTTTTGGAAGTTACTAATCAATCTATTTAGTTTTATTTCTGACATTTTCCCATTTTGTCTTCTTGTTGCTTGTAGTTTCCTGTTGTTTGGACTATAGTATTTACTTGTAGCAACCCATATTTTTGACATGGTCTTAAGTTATTACTTTGAAAGATGGTTGTAGTATTAGTCTAGAAGAGGTGAAGAGGTTAAATAATGTGTCTTGAGAGGATAATCCTTTATGTCAGGGTCATGAAGCTCCCAAGTGTTGTGCCTATCTAGTGCTTGTGGAGGATGTGGAATTGTATTTTTTGTTGTAGAACATGTGCAGACTCCAACAAATTCAGTGTTAATTATAGTCAAACTCTATTTTTAGGTGATTGACCTTTTTGGCCGGGGATGCAAAACTTGAAGCGGTGTTGATTCAAGGTCTACTGTCGAGGCTGGAGATCAACAAAATAAATAAAATATTTGTAAAATCCAATAGAAATTGGTGTTGAAATGTAGTGGTTAAGTGACTCCAGTGTCTTTAATGTATTCCAGGTTTTGAAATATGGGATTTAGAATCTGCAAGGATGCTGGGGTTGGCAGTCTTTATGTAAAATTTTCATTTTGTGATAAATGGATTAGGTACAAAACTAGATCAAAGAATAATGCTATTTTATATTCAATATAATGGAGCGTAGTTACAAATACAAAGAACTATTAGTCAGATCCATGAATCAAGTAGTGAAATGGCTAAGAGGTTAGCGTTTAACTCCCATCACTCCAAATCAGCAGGTGATTAAAGTTAAAATATATAGAGTTATTAGATCCATGAATCAAGGAGATGAGATGGCGAAGAGGTAAGAGCTTTAACTCTTAATTGCTTTCAATCAGGTGTGTAAATTACAAATATATAGAACTCTGAGATCCATGATCAAGGAGATGACATGGCTAGGAGGTAAGATTTAACTCCTAATCTCTCCCAATCAGGAGGTCAGTTAACTCAGCCTAATTCAAACAGAGCTGGCCTTGACTAATTAGAGGTGGAAGATAGCTACCGTCAGTCAAGGATTGACAACGCAATGGTGACGCTTTTGTACATCAAGTCAAGGTAAACACATCATTATTGGCTACCCAGGTGAGAATAATTAAATATTCCTAATATTTTAAGTAAACATAATAACTAGCTACAATTACTCACAGTCAGGATAAACTCTATCCTAGGTGAAGTTAAATATTTACTCCAACATTGTACAATGTGAGTTTGCAAGATTTTTGCAAGACAAATTATTGTGATAAATGCAAACCGATTCCATCATTTCAAACATGGACTATGTTCTTGTGGAGATTACTAGTGATTCTAAGTCAATCAAACCTCAAAAACTGATCTATTTTTAGTTTTAGTAAGTTGTGCCATGTCTTTACAAATATAATACTAAGTCATGTATCCTCTCCTCACACAAATTTATCTTCTCGCTTTGTGCCTTGAAAAAATGATCAATATTATCTATGAGAAATCCTAGTTATATATGTGAGTGCATGAAATCAACCACTTCCATCATAATAAAATATTTCTTTTTTTTCTTTTCTTTTGTATTGTCCATTTTTTCTTCCTCTTTATGTGAAAGCGGAAAATCCTAAAACAAATTAAATTCCAAAATAATAATAATAATAAATATTTCAAAACCAAAGTCTCAAAAGTGATTTTTCATATGACATACCAACACATGGCAAAGGTAAAAATCGAATTACTTGAATAAAATATTTTTCTTAAATCACATATCAAAAATCTAAAAATTGGATAAACTTCCCATTAAATTTTATATTATAACTAGAAAAATTGAAATAATATTCATGATCTATTATCCCCAAACAAAACAAGTATTCTCATAACTATCATACTTGCATTGCCTCTAAAGAAAGGCATACCTTGATAAACCAATTCATATATAAAAAGAGAAATAAAATAAATATTTTTATTGACATTTAGAATCAAATGAAAAAGACATAGATATGGAATTTTTCACCATTACAACTACAAGCCCAAGCTGTTATCATCAAACATTTATTGCATATGCAAAATGTTTAGCTAATCACATAAGATTCAATAGGCATGCACCCTATATTGTAATGGCTAACGAACCCAGGTGAGGTGATTGAAATGTTCAATCATTACATTTTAAGAGAGGGATGAACTATTCATTAATAAATAGTTAGTAAATTCAAGATGGAAAAATTATTATTCTGTGTAAAATTATACAGAGTCCCTAGTCTCAATACCCATCATCAGGCAAAGATAACAGACCCATCATTATTCTAAGAGTCAAATGATTTTCTAAGTTATCCCACACTAGTACGATGATTGTGAATCTTCTTAACAAAATATTTTCTTTTCCTCTCATTTTCGGCCAGAGATTATTATCATTTCTTCTGATGTGTGTGATTTCATTTCATGTATATAACATGATAACTTTTATATAACCAAATCCAATATAATGCAATAATCAGGTGGGCATGTTATCTTTGTAAGGAGTTCCTTTGATGAAGTGCATTAGCTTAAATGAGATATATCGATGATCATCTCTTGTTAGGCTTTTCTGTAATATTTTAAAAGCTAGCACTTCAATCAATTTTGTCAGCTGGCTTGAATGTTGGATCTTTTCTCATCCTATTTTGTCAGTTGGGTTTTTAGAAAAGTGAGAAAGGTGTAATGGGTAGTCTGAGAAGGGGTGAAGCAGTGGAAGTTCGCAGTGCTGGGGAAGGTTTTAAAGGGGTTTGGTACCCTGCAACCCTAATTAGGAGGAGGGATTCAGAATACGATATTGAGTTTAAAGATTTAGAAAAGAAATCAGAACTAAGGGAGAAGGTTGACGTTGATCACATAAGGCTTGTACCCCCTAATTTTACTAGGCAACATTTCGTAGCTCATGAGATAGTTGATGCACATGACAAAGATGGGTGGTGGATAGGAACCATAGAAAATGTTCTACTTGATAATAACTATGTTGTTCACTTCACTCATTTTGGGGAGAAAGTGGAGTATTTACTATGTATCTCAGCTGCCTCTCCTTTAGGATTGGGTCGAGGGCATCTGGATTGCGTCTCCACAGGTAAAACTAAACTAACTGCAATTAAGTTATGTGTGGGGGATGAAGAATCACTAGTTTTTTCCTTTCTGTTCTCTATCTTTATTATTTTTGGATTTGCATCACAGAGGAATAGAATAGTAGTCATTTTTTATGAATAAAAACCAAAAATATGATTAAATTCATATTGTGTTCTCCAACCATCTGAGAACACAGTAAGTATTTCCACAAAACCAGAATGGGAAAATACTAGACCCAATAAATTCAAAAGAGAGGCCAAGTTTTGTGGAGCCTCAACAGATGGTGTATGTGTTGCAGACAGTGAGAGAAAGCTTAGGATGACAAGTAAAGACAAACAAGATGATGGTTCATCTGGCATAGGGACAATGAATACAGTTGGAAGACATGTGGAAGGTGCAAAGAGCGTTCCTCCATATAAGGATGGGGAGAAAAGTCATTCCTCTACTCCACATGCACTTGTTTCTAAAGGAAATGAAGTTCCATTTTCAGAAGCTAAGTTCAAACAAGTTGAGAATATATTGCCTAATGTGGGTGTGATAGGAGAGGTAGAAAGAACTTTGCATGCTTGTAAAATAGGTGCAAATCCAACTATGAACAAGATAGAGCTCCATGCTTTTCATTCAGTACTCTAATTTTACTAAAGCTATTTCAGAAAGGTGCAAGGAATTGACTGTATCAGTGATTAATGACTAATTTTTTGTTCATAAATATGCAATACCGGCTCTATGCTTATATACTAGAATAGTTTGTGAATGGCTCATTTTCAATGGAGCTCGTTGCTAATTGTCAACATGTAATGGCTTTCTGGCTATAAAACATTACCTTCAAGTGACTATCATTAACTTTATAAACTATTTTATGGAAATATACTATTATACATCTCATTGACCTAATCCTATTGCAATTATATCTCCAAGATTGTTGCAAGAGAAATTATTGTGAGAGATACAAACTGATTCCATCATTTCAAAGATGGACTATGTTCTTGTGGAGATTACCGGTGATGCTAAGTGAATCAAACCTCAAAAATTGATCTAGTTTTAGTTTTTCAACATTATTTTTATACATGTTTGGATAGCTACAACATGTTGTTAGATATATCAAACCATATTATATGGTATGAATTTCGTCCTAGATTTATTGATGGAGTATTTTTCGAAAGCCTTGGTTTATTTTAGCATAGAGCAGTAATGCCACTAAACTATTTTTTGGGAAGCCTGTGTAGCTGAAGTGAAATTGACGAGGATGTTGAAGAATGAGAAATTCAAAGGAAAGTGGCTGCTACAAGGCAATGTAAAGCTGTTGAGGCAACATGAAACATCAAATATGAGCAAATGGAATTAGGAAAGCTGATTTTTTAAAATGCTAGGCCTGATTTTCATTTGGTAAACTTTAAAACCAGTTATCACTATACGAGTGGCTAAGAGAGATCATTATATTAACAAAATATGAATTCATTGGGTTTCTGAGATGACCACTGTCCTGAGTGTGTAGGACCTTTTTTAACCTAGTGAAATGAAATGTTGAAATAAAATAAAATAAAGCTAAATACCATTTTAGACTCGACACTAATTTGAAATAAGGTAGATTTTGATCAAAAAACATAAACATCCATGAAACTAAGAATTGTCCAGCAAGGGATTTCGATTTACCTCTTCTGTACTAACTCAAGGGTTTCGACTGTCAGCTACTTATTCCACTTCGGGTCCAGTAACCTATTTATTTACCAAAAAAAAACCAAATGTAAGTGCCAATAATAAAAAATTCTGCATAACATAGTCGTTTGTTTCGAAAACCCTGTCTGATTCAAATCCTGAATACATAAGAAAATAAAACACTACATACCTGAAAACACTGCCAATAAAACATTGCACACTTGAAAACATAGAACACTTGGCAAATAAAACATTGCATACCTGCTATTTAGACGCGCCGATAATCTTCTGAATTATCAAGAATAAAAACCCCAAATCGTCAAGGGTTTCGGCTGTCAGCTACGTATTCAACTCCGAAAACAAAAACCTATTTATTTACCAAAAAAAATATCAAACGTAAGTGCCGATAACAAAAGTTTTTGCATACCATAGCTATTTGTTTCAAAAATCCTGTCTGATTCAAATCCCAAAAACATAAACAAATAAAACACTGCATCCTTGAAAACACTGCAAATAAAACACTGCACACTTGAAAACATAGCACACTTGGCAAATAAAACACTGCGTACCTACTATTTAGACGCGTTGATAATCTTCTGGATTATCAAGAATCAAAACCCCAAATGGGGAAAGTATGTTATTTGGGCCCTGATATTTAGACGTGTCGATAATCTTCTGGATTATCAAGAATCAAAACCCCAAATGGGGAAAGTATGTTATTTGGGCCCTGATATTTAGACGCACTGATAATCTTCTGGATTAGCAAGAATCAAAACCCCAAATGGGGAAAGTATGTTATTTGGGCCCTAATATTTATGCCTGCAGACGCGTACCAACTATTCAATTTAGCAAAGTCACATCTGCGGTGACTTATTCGACACAGTTACTTCTCCCATTGTGTCCACGGTTAGTCGACGCAGTTAGTTGATTAATTGCATCTACGGTTAGTAGACACAGTTATTGTTAGAGGGTCCGGGTCTATGGTTATTCGACGCAGTCACGGTTAGTGGGTCCGGCTTGGTTAGTGCTGACAGGCTAATGTTGGCGACTTACTACTCGTGGTTGAAAACTTTTGACATGTTGATATCCCAGCGTGGATGTCCAATCACCCTCCATCACGGCCCCTGACAGCCCTTCCTCCTTCCTTTTGTACCATTTGTACTGTTTAAACATATGAGAAACATACACATAGACATGGACGATTTATCGAGAGCTTAACTTTTCCCAATAATATTTACCCTTAAAAAGTTATGGGTGGGGAGAAGGGGATTAAATTAAATGATTTTTATATTTCATAAGTGCTGGTTTATTGGAAAAATGTTTGAAACAAAACCACTAAAAATAATCTAATCACATTGAATATATTGGTCCACACTTCAGAGGATAAGGCTCATGAACAAATTTGGTGGAACCAATAACTCTCCATTGTCCTTTAATTAAAGGACTAATCAAGCTTGTACGACTGATTGTACGTAGAGATAGACAAATAGAGGGGATGGAAATACAAATTTGGAAAAGGTACCCTACCCCTCGGGCATCATAAAGATAAAATTGAGATAAAAGCTACGTTTGCATTCTCTACCTAAATCTGGGTTAGTTTAGATTGGTGTACATACGATTATATATGATTGAATCATTAGTGCTTCTTCATGTCATGTAGCTCTTAACACAGAAATTGGAGTCCTTAAAATACGTAAAGCACGATGATAAGTAAAACCCGACAAGCTAGCGTGGGCTTTCACGCTTTTCTAATGCTTAAAATGAAGCGCCTAGAGACTGTTAATCTGGATATCTCAAGATTAGGTTTCCTTTTCGACACAACCAACGGTTGTAAACAAATTCGGATTCTAAGTGAGCCTGTGAATTTATGTATGATTAGAGAACTCGTACAGGAAGACATCTGTTAAAGGAATGGAGCCTCCAAACGTCTGGGAATATTGGCCATAATCGCACCAGAAGTAAAAATGTTTTGTAGGTTGCAGTG
The DNA here is from genome assembly GCA_027943335.1 of Chamaecyparis obtusa. Taxonomy (NCBI): domain Eukaryota; kingdom Viridiplantae; phylum Streptophyta; class Pinopsida; order Cupressales; family Cupressaceae; genus Chamaecyparis; species Chamaecyparis obtusa. The sequence goes on along the minus strand of BSBK01012287.1, from coordinate 47,529 downwards.
TCTGATTCGGAAAAATAGACATTATGTTCACAAGAAAGTAACCTTTCTTTATGATGGGAAAGGTTAATTGACTAACAATGGTAGAGTTCAGTCTCGCCATCATCATTTTTTCATATTTTAGATGACACGTATTATGTTCCCTAGGTCTATAGGTTTTGGGCATAACAAATTTACTTCGTTAATCTCTAGTAACCCATCTCATTTCCTCACTTTTTTAGGGTTGCAGTTCGACATGTTTGTTGATAAGACAAGCCAAGATATGTGGATCGTTTGGATTTGATATGGTGCTCGTTAAAATATGCTGACAAATCTGGAGGCACAGACGAGGGATCTACTGGTACATCTCGCGAAGAAAAGGAAAATATCATAGTTTTTTTCGTAGTTTAGGGATTTTTCTAGTATAGATCTGGTTCTATTTATGGATGGTATAAGCTTTAAGACTGGACAAATGTTTCAGGCACATTAAAAGGGCCTACCCAAAGTCTAATTTTGTGAAAAGATTCATACCCAGGTATGCATTTATGCTCCTTTGTAGGTTTTACTTTGATTAGGGTTTTCTGTTTTGCTGAAAATCTGTTTTGAGTCCTACTCTTTACCCAACATAAAATGTAAATCTATCTTGTTTATAATCTAAGTAATTCCTGTTTGCATAGAGTAGCAATGCTGATAAGCGTTGGAGGATTGTGGGACAAACCCATTCCTATAGCTGATGACGAAACCTTTCCTTGCTACAGTATAGAAGCTTACCAATCTCATGAAGATTATACATATTCTAAGAACTTTTCTGCAGGGACATGTGTGGGATCAGATCTTGAATATGGTCTAAGAGCAATGGATTTTGTTAAGGATTTTGATGAGATTTATCCTGAGAAAAAGCTAAAGAGCTGCTCTGCTAAAACTATAGAAAACCAATATGCCTTCAGCCATGGGGTCTCTAGTCAACCCAAACGAAGAAAGAGGGCTACTGGTATTCAGATGAGTGAGGATTTATCATGTGCTCATGCTTCAAAATCAATGAGACTGTTGTCTGAAACTAAGTTTCAGGGTAGTAAAGTCAATACTGCAAGAGGACTTAGGGACACAAGGGTGAGATTGTCTATTTCTACTGCTGTTAAAGTTTATGAGGTACAGTACAGATTAGGGTATAAGCACCCGAGCAAAGCTCTAGACTGGCTTATAAGTAAAGCACAAACTGCTATAGATGAACTGACAGAACCATTATATGGATCGAAGATGAACTGCAGAGTCTGTGGCTTTATCTCAAAGACCTGTGGTACTTCGTCAGCTCCAGATCAACCCATTTCAACCTCTTCTCACACTAATGATGGATGCCCAACAAATTGTTCAATGGATATGAGTAGATCTGAAGAAGAGGGAAAGGAAGAAATTTTGAGGTCTCGTGGCCTCGTCAATTTGGGGATCCCTCGGCTTGTTTCAGATGGAGAAGTTATGTCTCTCTCAACCAGGTAAAGTGCTGCTGCTTCCAGACAGGCAATCAATCTTCTGCACTTTTCTTAGTAAGCTCAAGTCTCAGCTCCTTCAAATGTAAATACATACCCCAATAGTTTGTTAACTGTCTCGTTTTCAAGTTTGTGCATGAGCTCTTTAAGTTTGCAATCAAGGTCTAGACTTCTAACAATTCAACGTTCAGTTCGATGAGCTTTTACCTCTTCAATCCCACTTCCATGAATTTAACTTTTTAATGACACACCCCTTCGGAAATTGCAACTCAGGTCAAAAGTATTATTAAATTTAACTTTCATTAGTCTATTTGTATGTTTTCTAAGTTTACTTCATATTCTATATAAACTGATAAAATTCTGTTACTTCCATCAAATTTCAGTACAAGTACTCTTCTATTGTTCAGTTCCTTTATGATCTCTTCATGTTTGTCACTTAATTGGAGACCTAGGTCTTGCTCAACTATCTTTTTCTATGTTTCCTTAGGCAGCACAAACGATGGAATATACTGAGGGGTTTCATAGGGTCTTTTTGCTTTCTACGGTTATATTATTTCATAATCTACGGTTACTTATCATAAATCTTAATCTATTTTTTCATATATTTTAATCTCTTTTAATGGTATTGTTTCTTCTCAAGTCTTAGTCTATTTCTTGAGACTTATTTATCTTGTTTTTTTCTACCTACTAATCTTATATTCCTCTATTTTATGTGTTTTTTTCCATTCTTTATAGTTTTTTATTTTCTATTTTTGTTGTGTTTATTATTTTAAACTATTGTAAAACCTATGACATAAAATTTCAGCCTTCTTTTTCTACATAATACATTTCTCAATGATATTTGGAATTGCCTTCTTCTAATCCACATTTTCCAATTACTCCATTTTTCAAGATTATTATTCCCTCCATATCTCCCCTCATTAATTAATGCCTTCTTCCACTTGTCCATATTCCAAGGTTTTTGCATATTCCACAATTTATAGATCATTTTATAATTCTATCACATTACTAAAATAGAAATTGTATTATACATATTACTTCTTTATTAGGGATTCATTTATCTCCCAATGATATATTTTTTTCTTATTGTGCTACTTTTAGATAAGACTAACAAATGATGAATTGGTGGATGGTGGAATTGGATTATGGAAGAATTCCCATCATCTCAAGTTAGTCTCTCATTTTGAAATGGCTCTTTGAATTAGTGGCATTTTTAGATTTAGTTTCTTGTGTTAATAAAATTGAAGAATGCATATATTGTGAAGTTTAATATTTCAACAAGAGTAATAATTTTGCTATTGAATTTAATATGGAACATTATTGAGAGAGGTCGGGAGACCCTGACTAAGGGTTATACGCTTGTGAGGACCAAGAGATACTTTGATAGAGAACTATTTATGTAGAGCTCAATATGGATTGTTTCCTAATAACTTAGTGTTTGTAAGTCGAGAGTTCACATAAAAGAGAACTAAGAACTCATGATTCTAGCTTAGACCTTGACCTTTATTAGAGTCATAAGGCAACTTGATGGAGTTCAACATAGTTTAGGATTTTTATTTTTTCAAAGAAAGATCTTTAAAATGTGTATTCATTCATGTAATCAAAAAGTTTGGTGATGTGAGCATTAAGATACGGTCCCTTGGCTAGTTAAGATTTGTGTTTTAAAGATACATTTAGAGGAATTATGTAATAAAGAATTTGATTTAAGTAAGGTGTAACCAGTTTGAAAATTATCATTCATAATCAAATTTAAATCAAAAAAATTTATGGTATGGTTAAGGGAATTATCCCACTTTTTCACAAAACATATTATCTACTAGCATATTAATGTTGCATAGGTGTACATCTTATCATTTTTCTAATACAAGATGCATTATGGTCACATATAGTATCTATATATTATCATGATTACTAGATGTTTCATAGTGGGTGCATTCCAAATTTAGCTCCATATGCATACACAATGGATTTCAACAGTACTTTTTTTAATAATAGGTCAGCATAGGGTTTGTTAACTGAAAGAGTAATATCCTCTTCAATTAAAGGTCATGCATTTTAGGTATCTAAGAGTTCTCTTTCTATAGAGACCAAGTTGTTGATTGAAAAGATAATTTATAGTAGAAAATATTAGTCCATATATGGGAGAGGTCTACGGAACTTGAAGAATTTGAAAAAATGCTTTAAAGGTTTATCTAATTGTAATCTTGTGTTTAATTATTATAGAAGTTACATATATTGAAAATATTTAACTTTAATCAAATCTTTATTTGATTTATCATAGGTATTTTGAGTTTTCAAAACTATGGAAAAAAATTAAAGGATATCTAAAATTAAGTTTTAAAGCAATTATAATAATAGTGACTACTGTTCAATAGATTCTAATAATTTTTGCAATGATTATAGTAAATCAAGATGAAAAATAGATCAATAATATCCACAATAAAAGAAAGTTTCAAAAATAATAAGTAAAACACTAATAGAGAAGGCTAGATCTATAGAGGATTTGGATTATAAATAATATAAGATAGGGTATAAATCTTTATTTAAGAGTCTCTATGTTTTTTGTTATGAGGTATATGAAAATATCACAAAGAATATGAATACTAAATTAGAGATGAAGTTTATAAAATTTATGACCTAGTTACACTATCAAAAGTTTTAATCTTTTCAATCTTGCTACAAAATTGTATTATGTTGTAAAATATATTTAAAGAGATATTTAGCCTTTTTCAAAAAATGTGCTTAGATTCCTTTTACCAAATGAGACTAAACATTCACTAAGCACTAATATTCAAATAGGAGGTAAAACCTCAAACTCAAATTGTTGAAATGCCTACTAGACCTAGAAAGCCACTAGAAAAGTATTCCATTAATAATTTGATATATTTGATTTATATAATAACATTAATAAACATAGACAAAATAATAATAAAAATTTGTAGTGAAAGGTAAGCAAAATTTAGTGTATAAATTAAAAATAATAATTGTATGCCTCAAATAGTCTACTAAGATGTGGTACCAATTTTTTAAAAATAAATTTTCTTATGTTTTAGATTTAGTGTTTTAAATACAATCGATACATTCTTAAAAAGATTTTATAATGATTATTTCACAAGTATTACATATTATATTGATGGTATTGAATTCATTTAAAAAGGAAAAAAATTCATTTCAAAACTATAGTAATTTGCAGTAATAGTTAAAAAACATCTGAACACATTCTTGGTATGAAGGTTAATAGAGATAGTGAAGATAAAAAAATCTATGGCTTACCAAATGGAAGTATATGATTTAATATTATATACATATTTAATATGTATAATTTTGGACACTTGTGCATTTTTGTTGTTACAAGGATTAAGTTATATGTAATATAATATTCAAATTTTCTATAAGAGATTGAAGATATGAGTAGGGTACCTTGTCATAATGCAATTGAAAGTCTTATATATGTCATTGTCTCTACTAAACTAGACATTATCTATGTAGTGGACTTATAAATATATCTATGTTTAATCATGAATAGATTCCATTAGGATGCAAATAAAAGAGTCACCAAATATTTGAATGGCAACGTAAGTATTTCTTATTTCATAATGGTAATTTGTAGGATATAAGATTTCCTTATAAAAAATAGGTTGGAGTCCTTGATCATCTAAGATCCATCAACATATATATGTTTAATTAAATACCTACTACAATAAGTTGGCACATTAATTGATACATTGTGGTTTATTTTTCAACTCTAAGGAATAGAATATATTAGAAACCCATGTCAACAAAGTATTTGGTTGAAATATTATGTTTAGGTGTTGAGCTAAATTGAATTATAATTACTATTTGTTGTGATGGTCTGAGTGTAATTTGTTTAACAAAGAGATTGATATTTAATATAAGAAATAAATGCATCATTTTAAATAAAATTTTATCAAGGTGGAATAGTAAAATTAGAGAAATTTTAAACTTTGATGAATGTTTACAAAGAATTGATAAACTATATATATATATATATATATATATATATATATATATATATATATATATATATATATATATATATATATATATATATATATATATATATATATATATATATATATATATATATGTTTGTGTGTGCGCATAAAGAGATTATTGGAAATGAAGGTGTCCCAACCTTGGAACTATTTTTTAGTTTTATTATTTTAAAATTATTTAACATTTTATTGTATTTTACCCTTTGCTAAATATGTGAATTTGAGGTGGTATTATTTGTGACATCTTATAAATTATTTTTGGTAAGAGGATATTTAAATTGCTTATTTTAAGTAGATTTGGAATGCTCTATTTGTGTGGAATTATATTTTAACATTTACACGATAGGCTCTATGACATGTAGGATCTTGCAAGAGGGAAGTTACTTTAGAAATTTGATGGAGATTATGATAGCTGTTTACATTTTTTATGTAGCTTTATTTTCGGGATTGACAATTACAAAACTGGGCATCCATGTTAGGTGGATGCTCATGACATATATGGTGATTGTTACAAATTTTTACATTCTTCTATTTTTCACAAAGATCAAACTTAAAATCTATTTTTACACTTCTTCTATTAATGTTAGTATATGAAGTTTCTTCTATAAGTCTTTTCTCTTCATGTTTTATGACACACTATTAATTGCATTTAACACATTATTTGTAAAACCATTGACAGTTTCTATGTTGCTCAATTTTTATAAATTGGATGTTGGAGTTTTGTAGGTGCTAAAATGTTGTTGAGATTACTCTTGTGAAATTTTCTCTACAAGTGTAATATAATGTTTTATATGTTTTAATAATATATTCAATAGGTTCTAGAATGTTAAATTTTTCTCCTAAAAGAATTTTTCTCATGTAAAATATGATACTTCCATATGTGATTATTTTGGATTAAGGTAAAATAGGTTTTGAAGGGGCCTTGAAACCCTTTACAAACATATTTTAGGGGGAATCTGGAACCCCATCAAGATGAAACACTGCAAGACATAAGACATTGTTGATCAACAACCCAGAACCAACAGACAAACAACAACAACAATAAAATACGAGTAAAAGCACCAGCTGCCCCAAAAGAGCACAAGGCCAAGGACTCACATCAAAGAGAAAATCTCCTGAAAAAGGAGAACTTGGGATTTTGCGGGACACCCCATCCTAATCCTAATCCAAAACAACCATAGACAGAGCTCAACCCTTGAAAACTATTAGCATTGAACCAAACAACAAACAAAAGAAAGAAAAATAACCAATTGAAAACAATCTGGACTTTAACCTGGGACCCCAAACCAACATGGGGATTTAGAGGATTCCCATAACAATAACATTCTACTATGACAAAAAGACCATTCCACCCTAGCAGCACCAAACCAGAATAAAACCAGTAGTGTAAACACATAAGAAAATTAAACTTGAGCTGCACCAAGACATAAGGGTTTTGAAAGGCTCCCCCAACCTTCAATAGATAAATAGGGTTTTGGAAGGCTCCCCAAACCACCAAACCAAATCCAACCAGAAAGATGAAACAAGAAAAGTTCTCTAATAGAAAATAGTTCTTCCAACAAAGACCAAGCCCAGCAACAATACTCCTCCCCACCTCATTCATCCAGCAACGAGCTACCTCAATAGGTTGAGCCTCCATGTCAATAGGAGCTTCTACCTCAATAGGAAGCAGGAAAGAAGAGAGAAGAAGAATAGTTGCCATCATCTGCCCCTGAGCCATAGAGTGAGACCCCACCTAAATAGGGATTTTCACCACAGTAAGGAGAGAGTTGATCCACAAGAATCCACAAACATAGAGCAAGGGAGAAGCAAAAGAATAGTAAAAATCAGTCCATCTCCCATCACCAAAATTTTCATAGCACCTAGAAGAGACAAAAATCTCCACGGGAGAAGAGGAAAAGGAAGCAAAGGCCAAACTGGTGGCAACAACTGCATAAGATAAAACTTTCTAAACTCATGACCCTGTAAACAAACTTTCCTCACACCCCCACAGAAAGGTTCCATAAATCGGACAGCCAAGATCCCCCAACACAAAGGTACCAAAAAGGCTCAAATCAAGACATTTGAGAGAGGCCCAAAAAACCCCGACTAGAAAATAAGGGCAGGTCTGAGAAGATTTTAGCCCTAAATCACCATTGCCCATTAAAACATCTCTACTCCTGCTGTAAAAAAATCACCAAAAACCGGAATGTGAAACCCCTTAAAGAGCAAACGAGGGAGCCAAAAAACTCCGCTCCTTGTTCACCAACATTGTTGGAAATGACCACAAGGAAGCCACAACAAAGAAAGGAGCATAACCTTCCACTCGAGTCCCTCTCGAGATGCCCAACAACCTTGAGCCACACTAAACCAAAAGCCCACCCACAGTCTCAAAAATCAACTCCCAAAGCCCCAAGGATCGACCAACTCCACCAAACATCTAACTCGCCAAACCTTGTGGCCTCTGAGTCTGCTTCATCCGATTCACATGCAAAAGAGCCTCTGCGACTGCCATAGCCCCTAGGATTTCAAACACCATGTTTCTCGCCTCTCACCCTCAACACCCTCATCTTTGGTTCTATATGTGTTTGTTGTTTATACTTGTATATGTGTTTTCATATATGTTTAATAATAAATTAGCATTTAAAGTTACTTTCACTACCCCTTATACTGAACCGTTCATGTAAATTAACTTTTAACTCTTTATTACTAGATATGAACAAGTGATTTCTTTTCACAATAATGATATAGTGTGACTATGGCTTCAAAGAATATCTTCATTAATAAATATAAATTATTTATTATTTGCATTTTTAAAAAGGAACATTAGAAAAAAAAAAGGTATATATAAGATTTTGGTTCCCTAAAGAAGATAAACTATGTAATCATTGTTTTCTCTAAATAATTAACAATACTATATAAATAGAACCATTAATTCAAAAGCTTTCATCAAAACCCTGCTTTTTATTAAACTATACGTTAAAGCAAAATTATTCTATTTGTAAAATTTAAAATATTAATAATAATAAATTTTATTTTATATAAAAAATAATTGTGGGTGGGAGCAATTGGGCTAGATTAAGAATTTATGAAATGATTATATTTCACAGATGATGGTTTATGGGGGGAACTGTTCGAAACAAAACCACTAACAAAAATAGTTTAATCTTGTCGACTATATTGGCCCACACTACAAACGATAAGCCTCACGAACAAACATGACGGAAACATTAGCTCTCCAGTACCTTTCCATTAAAATACTAATTCAGTTTGTACTACTGATTGTGCGTAAAGATGGGCAGATACACGGTATGGAAATACAAATTTGGAAAAGGTACCTTACCCCCTCAGGCATCAGATTGAGAAAATTGAGATGAAAGCTACGTTTGCATCTTCTTCGCTTAATCTGGGTTAACTTAAATTGATGTACTGATAAAACAATTATACGATGGAGTGATTAGTGCTTCTTCGAGTGATGCTGCTCTTAACACCAAGTTTTGAAGCCTTAAAATACGAATACCGCGATTATAGGCAAAACCCGACAGGCGTGGGTTTTCATGTTCTTCTCATGCTTAAAATGTAGCATCTAGAGGCTGGTAATTTGGATATCTCAAGATAAGGTTTTCTTTTCGACACAACCAACGGTTGTAAACAAATTGGGGTACTAAGTGAGCCTGTGAATCTATGTATGATTAGAGAGCTCGTAAAGGAAGACATCTGTTAAAGGAACGGAGATCCAAACATTAGGGAATATTGGGCATAATCGCACCAGAAGTTAAAAAGTTTTGTAGGTTGCAGTGTCTCATTCTGAAACATAGAGACTAAGTTTAACGAGAAAGTAACAGTTGTTCGTGATGGGAAAGTTCATTGATTAACATTGGTAAAGTTCAGTCACGCCATCATCATTTTTCATATCTGAGATGACACCTATTATGTTGTCTAGGCGAATAGGTTGCGGGAACAGCAAAATTACTGTGTTAATCTCTAGGAACCCATCTCATTCGCTTGCTTTTCTAGTGTTAGAGTTGCACATGTTTCTTGATAAAACAAATCAAGATATGTGGATTGTTTGGATCTGGTACGCTGCTCGTTAAAATGTGTTGAGAAATCTGGAGGCATGGACGAGGGATCTATTGTTACATCTCTACGAGAAAAGGAAAATATCCTTTTTTTTAGTTTAAGGATTTTTCTAATATAGATCTGGTTCTATTTATAGAAAGTATAAGCGTTAAGACTTGACAGATGTTTCGAGAACATTAAAAGGGCCTACCCAAAGTCTAATTTTGTCAAAAAAATTTATACCCAGGTATGTATTTATGCCACTTTCTATGTTTTACATTGATTAGGGTTTTCTTTTTTGCAAATATTATACAGAGGTTTTTTCTTTGAGTCCTACTTTTTCCCCTAGATGAAATAGCAGCCTATCTTGTTTAGAATCTAAGTAATTCTTGTTTGCACAGAGTAGGAATGCTGATAAACGTTGGAGGATTGTGGGACAAACCCATTCCTATAGCCGATGATGAAACCTTTCCTAGTTACAGCATAGAAGCTTACCAATCTCATGAAGTGTATACATATTTTAAGAACTTTTCTGCAGGGACAAGTCAGGGATCAGATCTTGAATATGGTGTAAGGGCAGTGGATTTTATTAAGGACTTTAAAGAGATTTGTCCTGACAAACAGCTAAAAAGCTTCTCTGCTGAAACTATCGATAACCAATATGGGGTCTGTAGTCAATCCAAAGGAAAAAAGAGGGCTACTGATATTCAGATGAGTGAGGATTTATCATGTGCTCATACTTCAAAATCAAGGAGAGTTTTTTCTGAAACTAAAGATCGGCATAGTAAAGTCAATACTGCAAGAGGACTTCGGGACACAAGGGTAAGATTGTCTCATTCTACTGCTGTTAAGTTTTTTGCGGTACAGGACAGATTAGGGTATAAGCATCCGAGCAAAGCCCTAGATTGGCTTATAAGTAAAGCACAAAGTGCTATAGATGAGCTGCCACAGCCACTATATGCATCCAAGACAAACTGCACAGTCTTTGACTTTACTTCAAAGACTTGTAGTACTTCATTTAGTACAGATCCATCCATTTCAATCTCTTCTCATAGTAATGATGGATGCTCAACAAATAGTTCAGTGGATACAAGTACATCTGAAAAAGAGGGAAAGGAAGAAATTTTGAAGTTTTGTGGACTCATCAATTTGGGGAACCCTCGGCTCGTTTCAGATCAGGAAGTTACGCCTCTTTCAACAAGCTAATTTGCTGCTGTTTCGAGGCATGCAATCAATATTCTGCATTTTTCTTAGTAAGCTCAAGGCTCAGCTCTTTCCAATGTAAATATATGTCCCAATAGTTTGTGAACTGTCTTGTTTTCAAGTGTGTGTATAATCTCTTAAGGATGCAACAAAAGTCTTAACCTCTCACAATTCTACGTGCAGTTCAATGAGCTTTATCTCTTCGATCCTTAATACTTTCATGAAGTTAACTTTTAATGGCATATCTCTTTGGAAACTGCAACTGAGGTCAAGAGAATCTTTGTGATCTCTTCATGTTTGTCACTTTATTCTAGACCTAGGTCTTGCTCAACTAAGTTTTTTATGTTTCTCTAGGCAGTCCATTGATGCTATACAAAGGGGAATTTAAGAGGTCTTCTACATTTCATAATTTATCTTCAATTCATCATAAATCTTAATTTTTATTTTTATTTTATTCTTCTTTAATGATATTGTTTTCTCTCAACTCTTAACCTACATTCCATAATTTACTTATCTAACTTTCTTCTATCTACCTATTTTACATTCTTCTATTTCATATAATTTTTTCATTCTTTCTAGTATTCTTTTATCTAATTTTATTATACTGTTTATTATTTTCAGCCATTGTGAAATCTGTAATATGATATTTTGCTCTTCTTCATCTACATATTACATTTCTCAATAATACTCACTTTCCTTCTCTTAATCCACATTTTTCAATGAGTCCATCATGTCTAAACAGCCTACATTTTCCAGATTCCTCTTCATATATAGTCTCATGAGATTTTCTTTTCTTCCACTTGTCCCTATTCCAAAGATTTCAAATATCCCACAGTTTCTAGATGATTCAAAATATTATTTTTTTTGCTTAATTTTTTTAATTTGTGGGTTGTCTTATAATGTTTATAATTTCTAATTGCTTAACCATTTAGTATTTTTTTTTTGAATTTCTTGTTTTGTCATTAGTTTATTGGTGCATGTCTTTTTATTAATAAATTTTATTTTTTTTAATTTTTCATTTATTTCTTCTTTTCTCTTACTGTCTATATGTATTTTACATCTTTATCTATGTACCTACTACCTCATCTACTGTATTTTCCATCTCCAAGCTCTTTTTGTGTTAATCTAATCTGAAACAAATGATAGAACTAATTATGTTTTTGTACCTTATACTTTGTTGCTACCATGATATTTATTGTTTTAGTTATATGTATAGAAAGATGCAATTTTCTATATTTCATCTTATGGAATTATCTTTTAATTTATTTATTATAAATATATATAAATTAATGATTACATCTACTGTAACACAGATCTGACATATCGTTGATGGTAAAATAATTTTTTATTTTATTTCATTGATAGGACCATCTTAAAGCCTATATTGTGTAATGACAAGTGAGTCACATACATATTCAAAACTCATTACTATAAAAGGTGGGAATGTTTTTAGTCTACAAGTACCAAGGATATTAATCGAATAAATGAACACCTTATGTCATGCTCATATATTATCTTTTGACTAATGCATCTTTTTATTTCAAAATTAAAATATTTCATTTAATCCCTCTCAATACATGTTTATAATTATAAATATCACTTATAATACAATATCTTCCAATGACCTATTTTTATATATATCAAGCATTTATATATTAATTTTCACTCTATGTATATATAAATATCTTTTTGTGTTTAATAACATATCACTACTAGACATCATTTGGATATATGAATACTAAATTTATGTTGAAGCATTCTTTCATAAATGTCCATTCTTATAAGGTAGAATATTATTGTTTAAATAATTTACAATTTATTCTATCCATCACCATGTGTGAGAGCCACCTTTAATATCAAATGTTATATCTTAATTAACCTACTGTCTTGATCCATTTATTGAAACTAGTAGAAAATCTTATATTGTGACCAATAAAAAACTATTTTATGAACATATGTGTCATGGTATATGTGTGATACCTATTAAGTAGTGAATCAACATGAGAAGCACCCACTCAAAGGATATAAATGATAATTGAAAATTAATTTTGTTGAATATAATTTTTGGGATGTTTTTGATAGATAAAAGTAGCAAGAGGTTGTTGGCCCGAGGAACAAAGGGACTAGAGGCACATTAACAGCAAATTAATGGCACTAGTCAAAAGCATTTCAAGAGCAGTTTAACGACAGAATAAACTAGGTCTAATTTGCCTCTATCAAAAACAAACACCATAGTACTTTTCAAAAAGATTAAACTAGAGTATTTGAAGCAAATAGTAGCAATTAAAATAATAGTAATAAGCCATGCATGGCTATACCAAGGACTGGGCAAAATAACCTTAAAACTTGAATCAAAACAGGGGAACAAAGGGCCATGCCCTGACAAAAATAAAAACCTCATGAGCACCAGCAATTAGTTCTTTCCACCCAGATGTTTGGACATCAAGGTCCTGGCCCACTCCTCCTGCAAGAATAGGAAGAGATCCTTATTGTCCTCATCCGCCTCCAAACTATCGCCTGCCAATTTTTCCTGCATAGTGCAGAGGGTCATAGTCGAAGCATGCATGACCTTCAACGCAAATTTGTTAGTCATCCTACAGTGAAGCTTCAACTCCTACAAGTCCTTCTTGATGTCAGTAATCACTTTGTCTAGATCAGAAAACCTCAGCTTTAGGGTGCCTTTAAGACTGTCTTTGTCAGCCAGAACCCCGGGGTTGTTTTTAGTAGTGGGGGGCTTGTTCTAGTTATCATGGGGTAAAGTCAGAGGCGGGGTAGGGTGGCGAGTCTCCATGGTTTGTTGAGGATTGGGAGGGGGAGTGTTACCAGCCCTAATCAGACTCATGTGATCATCAGAAGAGCCCTTCATGGACTGAGTGGAGTGAGAATCTTTTTCAGACAAGGATTGCTCTCTAGAGATTGCTTCCAAGATTTTGGTTTTACACTGCTCCTTCAAAATTTTGTTAGACCTTCGGCAACCTGAGCCACCTAATTCCACCTCCAGCTTGACCTAGCTCTCCAACAACCTCTTTTTTTGGGCTTCCGTTCAGTCTCAGGAGTACTGTCAGACTCCTGATCTTTAGTCTCTAAAGACTTAGAGACATGAGACTCCTCCTACTCTTTCGTACTGTTGAAAGGATTTTTAACACATTTTTTGTGGGTTCTACCCTCTTTAGGAACAAGATCAAACTCCTAGATAACCTGGATGGAATGGGAGGTGTAGCGAGTGGGGTTTTTAGTTTTGGACAGGGAATCCTCTTGGCCAATATCTTGGATAATCAGGTGGGGGTTGGGGCACAGGGAAAATAGCCTTGTGGAAATGGTAAATATAGAGGAGGAGGCCCTGATGGAGGATAGGGATTGATTTATTAGGGTTCTCTTTAATATCCAAAATATTACTTTCTATGGAATGCAGGAGGTAGAAGGGGATGGAAATTAAGTCCTTATTTCTAATGTGATTTAGAAAAGGTAAGTGGTAGTAGTAGAGCATCGTAAACTTACCTTCAAGGGTGAAATATTTCATCACAATGAGACAAAGCTTCGGCCAAAACTCCAAAAGCTCTTCCCGGCTGAAACCCCCTTGCTTCTTGACAGGATTCTCTCCCTCCCTAAAAAATTGGTTGAGACTGGTAGGGTCAAGCGTCTGACTGGTCTTTTTGTACTTTCTCCCTTCCATAGAGAGGTCTGTTGCCTTAGCAATGACCTCCTCATTGATCTGGAAATGGATGCCACCAACCGAGACACTCCTATTATTCCAGGATGATAAAAATTGTTTGGATATCCTCTCATTGTGCCCACCTTTCATGTGCTCCATAAAACCCCAAATACTGCTCTCTCTACAATAGTGGGTCACAAAAGGGTCGGAGGTAAAGGTCTCATCGATCTTGTCTGGTTCGATGCGAAGGGTGTTTCCTCCCATGTCAAAACTCTGCATCACCTACGTCAGAATATCTAGAGAACCAAAGGGTCGAGCTTCTTGATAGATAATATAAAAATAGTTATTTTGGTTTGGCCATTTTGAGAGAAGGTTATACTCAACTGGCTGGCCTTGGGTGAATTTTTGGGAGCCAAGCTCTGTATAGAAATATCTAACAGGTCTCTAGGTGCCATTATTAGCAATAATGCTAGGGCTGCACTTGATGTCCTTGTTAGCCAGGTAAGCTTGCCGATTTGGACAACTATTTCTCCACATGCTAGAAGGCAATTATGATTCTTTATGGGGTTTAGGGTATTCCTTTTAATAATCACAAAAATCACCAAATTATGCCAGGACATGATCAAGGAAGGATTCATAATAAATATGATAGTGTGGCTCATTTAAATATTAGTTATAATCATTTCCCCTCTAATGAGTTGCTGAGTCACCTTAGGTAGTTCATTGACCATCCTCCAATTGTTGAGTTTGGTTTGCTTTAGGCCAAAAGTTTCCATCGAGTCAACCACAGAGTTCCCCTCTCTGTATGTGTGGCCAATTGTCATGCATTGTAAGTTGTTGAGAAGATCACGAATCTCAAGCAAAATGGAGCTAACCCGCCATCCCTCATTAGCTCCTCTTTTGATAGCCTCCACCACCACTATGGAATCCCCCTCAATTTCCAACAATCTAATGCTCATTTGGGTTGTAAAATTAATCCCCCATAGAAGAGCCATTCCCTCCGCTTGGTTAACAGTGCAATTATTGAGCGGCCCATCATAAGCCAAAAGGAAAGTGTCTTTATGGTCTCTTAGCACACCTCCCCCACCTTGAGTAGTGTTATTAGCTGCCCCGTCAAAGTTTAATTTGGTCCATCCTCTGAGAGGGGCAACCCATTTGGTAGCTTTTCTAGCCATCAACTTAGCATCATCGAACCTGGAGAACCCATCCAGTAGGTTCCACTTATCAGCTATTTTGACTTCCCAGGAAGAGGGGGGTATAGAGGGAAGCTTCCACTTAGCCGCATTGGCATTCTCACAAAAGATCTTGGTACCAATATGGAGACAATTGTTAATTTGAATACTAGCCTCACTGAATATCCTATTGTTCCTTTCCTTCCAAATATTCCAGTAGATGTGTGGGGGAAGCATTCACCAAAGGAGTAGGAGAAGGGGGTGATTGGAGGGAGATCTCCAATTAGTAAATTGATGCACATCACTACCCATACCCCACAAGATACCCAACTTGCCAATGACCTCTTGCCAGATGCTAGTAGCATAGTCATAGTGTATAAATAGGGGGTTCACTATTTCCTCCTCCTTTTTACATAGGACACACCTATTCACCATGGAGAAGCCCCTCTTTATAAGATTATCTTGGGTTAGGATTTTACCATGGATAAGGGTCCACTAGAAGAAATTGATTTTTGGTGTGAGCTGAGGGATCCACACCTTCTTCCAGTCCCCTGGGTTATTCTCTTCCTTCAGAAGAAGGTTGTAAGAAGATTTTATCGAGAAGGTACCAGCTTGGGTAGGGGCCCAGATAATGGAGTCTAGGCCACCTAGCCTCAGGATTTTGACATCAGTCAGGGTTTCCATGAGCTCCTCGACCAAATATTGAAGGTCCGGTCTATCTCTAACCATATTAGCTATATCTTTCAAGTTCCTACCAGCGATGTAGTTGGAGGTTATGTTACCAAGGAGAGGTCTAAGGTAGTCCATAAGAGGTTTGTACCTAACCCCTAGGTTAGAGTAGTTCAAGATCCAATAGTCATTCCAGAATCTGATGGATCTCCCATTTCCAAGCTGCCAGAGCTCCTTTAGACAGCAAGGTCTTTCATTTACAAATGTTCTCCCATAGTTTGGATCCACTAGGGAGGGCACTATCATGGTACATTCTCTCATAGGGATGTCCTTGGAGGTACTTAGCTTCCATTATTTTGCACCAATCCTTTTTTCCTTCTATGAGTTTCTAGGCCACTTTCGTGGTAAGGGCTCTATTCATCAAGCCAATTCTCCTTAGGCCCCAACCACCCAATCTTTTTAGGAGGCACACCATGTCCCAATTGACCAGAGACATCCTCTTTTTTTCTTCATAACCAGCCCATAAGAAAATTCTCTGAATTCTTTCAAGTTTGTCCGCCATGTTGCTTTTGATCTTGAAGAGGGACAAGAAGTAAACTAGGATCCCTTGGAGAGTGGAGGCCACCAACTAAAGTTTACCAACACTACTTAGGATCTTCCCTTTCCATCCAATGAGTTTCCTATGGGTTCTTTCTAGGATAGAGTTCCAGAAGTCCTGGGACACCTCCTTAACCATGAGGGGGAGGCCAAGGTAGGTAGAAGGGAGTGAAGCCGACAGACAACCCAGAATCTGAAGCACCTTGTTTTGTATCTCCATGGGGGTATTGAAGAAGAACAATCGGCTTTTTTGATAGTTAATACACTATCCAAAAGCCCAGGCATAATTTTCTAGGTTTTATTTCCACTGTCTGGCCTCAATCACTGAAGAATACCCAAAAAGGAAGGTGTCATCCACAAACTGCTCTAACACAACCTGATGAAGAGTAGAAGAAGGTTTGACATCTTTTATTCTTCCCATGGAGGAAAGCATAGTCTGATTCCTGCTAAGAACAACAACCACCATAATAAAAGGTAGAGGGAGAGAGGGTCTCCCTGTCTGAGACCCTTTTCAGGTTTAAAGAGGCCACGAGGTGTTCCATTGACAACCACATAGAAGCTAATAGTTTGGGTACATTCTTGTATAATCTGAACAACCTTCTCATTAAAGCCCATTTTAGCAAGAATTTTAATCAGGAATGACCAATTCACTTTGTCATAAGCTTTAGAGATATCTAGTTTAAAGGCCATAACTGGGACCTTTCTCCTATCCATAGAGTGGATGATTTCATGAGTGGCTATGGCCACATCGAGGATCTATCCTCCTAGCAAAAAACCTTTCTGAGTAGTGTTGATAATCTTATCTAGAAGCGGCTTCATTCTACTGACTAGGATCTTAGTAAGGATCTTGTACAAAGTGTTGTAGAGGTTGATTGGTCTAAAATCTAGCATAGAGGTGGGGTTGTCATGCTTTGGGACAATCACAATAAAGGTTTTATTATGCTGTCTGATAAGATGACCCGTCTTGAAGAAATATCTTGCAACACGGATAACATCAGTCCCCACAATGTCCCAATATTCCTTAAAGAATGCCGAGGGAAAGCCATTAGGACTCGGGGCTTTGTAAGCACCCATAGCGAAGACCGTATTCTTGACCTCCTCATCAAAAACACGCTTAGTTAGATGGTCATTTTCACTGTGAGTTATAGCGCTTTGGATGTGGTCTAGGAGTTGATTTTGGATACTGTTCGGGCACATTTGTCCCTCATTTGAGTACAACTCCTTAAAGTAATTTGCCACAACTTGATTGATTTTGTCCTTCTCCATGACTTCATTACCTCCCTCATCCTTGATAGCAATGATGGTATTTCTTCTTTTATGGTTACTGGCAGACCTATGGAAGAAAGTTGTGTTCCTGTCCCCTTCAGTAAGCCATTGGATTATTGAACTTTGCTTCTAGTAGATTTCTTCTTTTTTTAGAGTTTCCTACCATTTGTGTTGAGTCAACTCCTCCACCACCTATATCTAAGGTGGGTGGTTTCCATAAGCCAATTGAGCTTGGAGGGACCCTAAAGTTTCAATTAGCTCCTTTTTCTCTTTTCAAAAATCACCAAAGTTATGTTTGCTCCAGCCTTTAACCTCCCTTATAATAATTTCTAGCTTTTGAGCAATTCTGAACATGGCAGTGCCTTTGATGTTAGTGGCCCACTAGAACCTCACTTGATCTCTAAAGGACGGGTGAGAAAACCACATGATTTCGAATCTGAAAAGGGTCAAGCCACCCTTAGGGGAGTCATGCCAACAGAGAAGGAGGGGCTTATGATCAGAGGTAGTTCTAGGGAGAGAGGTCAGGGTGGAATTCAGACATAGGTCCCACAAAGAGGTGGCAAGGAAATGGTCAAGCTGCACTTGGATGAGATGGGGTCCTTTCCTATTGTTGGTCCAAGTGAAGGGGTTCCCTTTCAGACTGATGTCAAGAAGACCGATGGAAGAAATAAAATCTGCTAGCTCCCCCATGCTATCAATGTAATCCATTAATCCACCACACTTTTCTAAGGGATAAAGAGGGGTGTTGAAGTTGTTAGCCAACAAGTAGTTTGCAGAAGTGTCCTGATCTATCCAAAGGGATAGGTCAGACAAAAGGGAGGCCCTGCCAGACCGGGTATTAGGGGCATAAATATTGAAAGTGATCCACTCAAGCCCATCCTTCCTGAAGGTAATAGCAAGGAAGCTCAGAGAGGAGGCAACCTGATGGCCAGTTATCTTATTGGAGTTCCAAAGCATAGCAATGCCTTCGGAAGCACCCATAGCTTCAGAGTAAAGGAACACAACACCTGACCAAAGATTGGATGCTAGGGTGGAAAAATTACTAGCAGACATCTTAACTTCTTGGATCAGCAGGACATTCAACTTATGATAAAAAAATGTAGTGTGTAATAGCACTTTGTTTGAGGGAGTTGTTCAAACCCCTAACATTCCAAGAAAGACAAATCATTTCTTACTTTTAAAACTAGATTCTAGGGTTTTCTATTTACCTACTGCAACATCCCTTGTGGTCCCTCTCAATCTCCTTACACAATTTGATGGCCTTCCCCTGGGTGTTTCCATTCCCACATCACCCTTCTTGGGATTGGTTTTCTTTTTCTGCATTTTCCATTCCCCCTAATCTTCCTCCACACCACAATCAGCATCAAGGGAGCTGGAAGAGTTCTTTCTCACAATCTGTGGGGGAGGTTTAGGATTAGATTTTGGGGATTTTAGCTCCAGATCTACCACAATGGCAGGTTATTCCACATTAGTATGGCTAATCTTCTTCCTCTTCGGGTGGGTCATCAGAGGGTTCTTCAGTGGCTCCACCACAGGCTGGAGGATGGGTTCCTCTATAGGTAGAGATTTAGGAGAGCTGAGAATAGGGTTGATGAAGGGTGCTCCCCTTAATATCACAAACACATAACAAAAATAAAGAAACAACAACAATAATCTGGAAGAGCAGAAAATTGGCTTCTTATTATCTCCACAAATGTGGAATTACAAACTTTCTGAATTACAATATGCAAAGCCACATGGGCATTCCCTTACAATATTCTATAGGACAAAGCCTCGAATCAATACCCAGATCTACTACCCAGAACTACCCTAGACAACACTATGGGCCTTCTTTATATAGGCAATTTCCACCGCTCGAGAAGGTTCTAGAAATTTAGCCCTTAGGGCCGACCAAACTTAGAATTATTTTATTCTACAATTTATTACATCAAAGTCGGCTCAAAATGAGTTATGAAACCCAAACAAAAATTTTGAAGAAAAATTATTTTCTACCATTTCAGGTGACCCAACTTCCGAAGACCATAAGTCATCACCCGTTGACCCGATTGGCTATTATAACCCCATTCTGGAAATGCCACGAAGTGCTCTACAGGCTTGACCTGTGCAAAGCACCCATCACCCAAATTTTCAACCTCATCTGAAGCCTCTAAAGCCTTCAAAATTGAGTTCAAAGTTTCTGTACCTTGTTGCCAATACCAAAAATCTTCAATATCTTCAAAACTAGACTTGATCTAGCCATGAAACTTTGCTGGCAGGATGATATGACTGAGATGAACCTCCATATGTAAAATTAGAACATTATGAGATCGTAAGACCAACTTACTAAAAAAAACAAGTTTCCATAAATAGCAACTCTGCACAAGATAACCCTTATTGAATACAAAAATAGAAATATTTTTGGGTGATGCAAGATTGCTCTTACACCCAGGATGCTCCTGCATCAAGGGTTCCCCACTTCGTTCTCTAGAGGTGGGGTGATCTCACCTTCCTCAAGCACCAAGTTTTCCTTTGCTGGGTTTTCCATCTCATTAGCCACCAAGGGTGGTCTAGTCTCCTCCTTTTCCACTTCTTCTGTCAAGAGGGGAACCTCGGTCGTTCCTTTATCCTTGCTCCCTTTTTTTGATCCCGACTGGGAGGTCTTGCAAGTGTCACTAGAGTGACCTCTATTATCATAGTTCTGGTAGAAGAAGGTGGCATTCTCATACACTAGTACTTGGGTCCATCTACCTAGTTTAGATTTCAAAATGACAAATTTGGGTAGGGTTTTGTTCAGGGTGATGTTCACACAGAACCTAGCAAAAACCAGCCTAGATTTAGAGTGGGTCACTTAGTTAGTAGTGATAAAAGTGCTGAAGGAGTCACCTTTCCAATAGAAAACTTGCTCATCCCAATATTCAAGTGGGAGGCCAGGGAGATGGATCTGAACTGGGGCCATTCTGGTCAGTTCTATCATTGGGTTGCACACGGGTTTCCAATTTGTAAGGGCTAGGAAGTGCTTCCCATAGACCCACGATCTCGACAAAACAAAGGTCAGATCCTCAAGGATGGTAAATTTAAATAGAAAAAGCCCACCCGACATAGAAAAAACAAGGACAAAACATTTGATCTTCCATTGGTTCGACACCCATTTTTGAACCATTTCAATGGTCAGTCAAAAGTTGAAGAATCAGCCTACCAGAGCCAACTAGAAATCCACCATCGTTCTATTCACCATGGAATCTAGAAGTGAAAGTTTAGCACCTTCCTCAGTCTAGATGAAATCCACCAAGAGAGACTCCAAAGATTGTTGAGCTTCTCTGATAAGGGCCCCTTTCTAGTTGGGTTTTGGTGGGGAAAAGGGGGCATCGGTAGAAGAGGACACTTTTTGGGTCTCCTCTGTTGACTCAACCACTGTGCCCATGATAGAGGTATTCATGGGAATAACATGGGGTCCATCAAGACCAGTAGGGGGATCAACCAGGGGGGCAGATTCTCCTCTAGGCGAGATGGGCATGGGAGCCTGCAGTTTGAAAAGCAAGCTTGGGCGGGAAGTTGCAGAACGGGGAGTTGTTGATATCAAATGCTTGAAAGTTCCTCCAGATATACAAGTTTTTAATTTTGGGGATGTTTCTATATAAACTATTATAAAATAATAAGTATGTACTATACTCATTATGTAGAGAAAAGGTAATATAGACAACCTATAATAATCTAGAAAACCTAAGAAAGTAATAAAAAAATAAATTGAGTAAACTAACTCAAATGAACAATATATAATGTAGAAGTGGTGCTATATTTATATAGGGATAAAGGTTAACAAATAGGAATACAACTAAATAAATTATGTGTATGGTATTTAGTTGGTTTTGGAAAACATATGACCAAAAGCTTTTAGCTATCAGTCCATGGGAGAAACCTATATAACTCCCTTGACTTAGGTCCTTTTCTGTTTTGTTCTCAAGAACTAACTTTTAGTTTGCAAGTTCCTCATGTCTTTCACAAAAGAAATTTTCTTCATAGTGATTCTTGCAGTGAGCCTCTTGTAAGATTTTATGTATATTGTGCATTGATTCCCACTGTAGTTTCTCCTTTTTTGATTTTCTATATAAACTTGGTGTTCTCTTTTAAATTTGTGTTAAATATTTTGTCTTTCATTACCTCTATTTAAAATTTACATGTTTGGAATCAAAGTAAAAGTTTAAATTTGATAAGTGAAAAATTCACTCTCTTTTACACTCTAAGTGAGCTCAATAATTAGTATCAGATTTAAATTCCTTTGGTTTAATTTTAACCATTCTAGGAAGGTCTGGGATGGAAAATGATGGATCTTGAATAAAGTTCCTAAGTTTAATGGTTCAAACTTTTCTCTATGGAAGGTAGGAATAGAGGCACATTTATAATCATTAAGGTTCACTCACTTGAATTCTATCACATTTGGTTATAATTATCTTGTTGGTCATCCCTTTGATGTTATAGAAGTTAGGGATTATGAATAAAATGACAAAGTAAAATATCCACTCATGAATGGACTCCTAGGTTTGGAACATGTGAAGGTAATGTATTGTTTTATTCCTAAAGAAATATAGGATAGGTTTTCAAAACTAGATTTGAAACCCTAAGATTGCTAAAGATTATAAATTTACAAGTTATATTCTCTAGGTATATATGGAGTAGCATATGGTATCAAAGGTACTAATAGGGGAATGAATGAAGATGCGGCTATAGAAAATATTATTAGATAGTTTCCTAAAAGCTATAGTTATACAGTATCAACTATTGAAGAAAGAAACAACTTGGATAAGTAAAAAGTAGAGTTTTCATATGATGTTCTAATTGTATATGAAACGAGAGAATTTTAAAAATATGGAGCTAAGGTTGAGGTTGCATTCAAGTTTGATAAGGAGGTTGAGGATGATGACTTTTAGGGCACAAAAGAAAAATTTATAAGGAGGACGAGACAAGGAAAAAGAAAATACAAAGTTAAGTTTCCTTTCAAATTTTTTGATCATGGTAGAATTAGTCATTATTGTAATGCCCTGCCAAGGAACCCTATGAACATTTATTGAAACAATAATAAGATTATATAATTTATTTTTTTGAAACAATTATGTTAAACATGCTTAACAAATCAAAGTATTGTGATCAATAATGAGATTTACTCAATCGATCACTTCATAACTATGTACGAGTAGAATTCTAAACCACTTCCAAAGGTTCCAAGACATCCAACTACACAACTCATATGAAATTTAATGTCCCTCAAGTTGCCTCAAGGGCTTAGATTAGATTAAATAAGCTACTTACTTTATATACTAAGCCAGTCAAGAATGCATGCCTAAACAAGACGATGACTAAATCAAACTTCAGTACAAAGTTAACCAAGCTAGGTTCATTCTAAGAAACCAACAGAAATGTTCCCATGATAAAATTATTGTGCAACTAGTTCAATTAAGATTTAGAACTTATCATAAGAGCTAAACCAAACATATAATTACATATAAAGATAGGGTACATTCAAACAGATGTAAATTTGTCAATCATATAGACAAGGCATGAAACAGATGCCAAAGAGAAGCTAGAGGCAAAAAAGGCTATGTGTCAATTTTTATCCATGGACTCAAATACTGAAAAACCTAGACATTGTTCCACAATGACGATATTGTTCTGTAGAAATCCTAGCATAGTGAGTAAAATGTCTCAAAATAGAGAATAAAAGATGCTAGTTGCTAGGTGAAGACACTATTCAACTTCAATACTTGAGGGTTGCCTCAAACATGTATCCAACAATTTCAATCACAAAACTAAGTAAAACTTCAAACTAGCTAATCCTATTGGAACATAAAACTATATAAAATAATTTCCAATATTGGGGAGTATAGAATACATGTCATATTTGATTAAAATATTATTTATGATTATATTAAATACAAGTAAAACTAAGAGGGAAATAGAAGTACAAGAAAAATTAGGTGAAGTAGCATTCAAATGCAATTGCACACTTATATACCAATCTCTAATGATGATTTATCAAACCACCCAATCATGTTGTATCCAAAGGTCTACCGCATTGTGCTTGTGGAGATAGTCACATAGCCCAAATAAAAAAATAGTAAGTACCATAGAAGTGAAAGACTTACACACATCCAAGACATAATGTACTCAATCAAACCAAGATGAAAACTCCATCAAGGGTATCCAATACGTAAAAATGAAACACCAAGTTCAAGAGTGATACCAAGATAAGAATCCAAATAGGATCACTACTCAAGTCTATAAAGGGTTTGTATGTTAGAGACCAATAAATAAGAGTGCCACATCATAAAATGAAGGGACTACTCATGTAAAATAAAAAAACCCTTTTAGGAAGACACATAGGCTCAAACATGTTATATAAATTCCCCATACATAGCCATACCTTAACTATATATTCTTAGTCTTTACCAACACTAAACACTTGTAAGGGCCACTCTCATTTAACTTATTATTATTCTTTCACCATTTTTAATTATTGACATTACGACTTACATTATTCAATTATCTCATAAATTTACCTAGTGACCACTTTAGACCCCAACCCTTATTGAGGTCCACTCTCCAATTTAGACTGTAACACCCACACCTAATCTCATCTCATTCCCATGAGTGAGGTAAAATTTTAAAAGCATTGCAAACACCTCAATGCAACAATAGACCCAATTACCAAAATGTCAAATATTAGAACCATGCTAACAACATACTCAATTAGTCTCAAACTTAAAGTACAGATCCCAATATGATTCCATAAATAATATCCATATCTAGTATAATTATTCTACATCATAATATCATATCCAACACATGAAAATCCACTTTACACAACCAAAACTTGGGAAAATAGGCTGTCATGGAGGTCATGTCCATTGATGAACCTCAAAAAATCTTAAAAGTTAAAAATTCAAATGTCAATAATATATCAATGAAAAAAAATCAATATTTCATCCACACACAAATAATTAGGTAGCATATCACCATAAAAGCCTCAATTTCAAACTACAAATATGGAAAAGCCCAAATATACCTCAATTCTAATTCTACAAAATGGAAACATGCTTGAAAATATCCAACAAAATGTTTCCAACATAAAAACATTTATTTAAAAGAGATACACATGAGGAATAAGAATTTATACCTCAAAACATGGAGGAAACTTCAAACTTGAAGAAAACTCAAAAGACACAATGGATGGAAATGACATACAAACAACACCAAATGATGTTTAATGATAGAGGAGTAGAGGTAGAAAAAGATGCCATTCATCATAACAAAAACAAGTTTAATTCTTTTTTAACAATGGATAATTATGGGAGTTAACGGTGGTAGGATAGTGATTTCAAAAGATAGGGTTTCTGCATGTTGCAGAGGCTCATTAGTTTTGGATCTGTATGGTGATGAATCTAATGATGAACCTAATGGAAATGATCCTCCACAGTGGTATGAGGTTGCCATTTTTTCTTGGGGATGGTTGGTGGATGGCGTGTGGTAGGATCAGGTGCTCTATCTAGAGTGTGCTAATGATTGTCTTTATTTTTCCTCTGCATGGCTCTTCTCTATTTTTGGGGATGACTACTTGTTATCTCTATGGTGATTCTCTTTGTGATCTTTCTTTGTTTACATGGAAAAGGTAGAGGTTGGGAGCTGAATTTTTTGACATGGTCCTTGGTGTGGTTAGGGACTATCTCTTTCAAAGTTGTCCCATCTAAGGCTACCTTGGTTGGGTAAGGATGTCTTCCTCCTACATTGGTTTTCTCCTTCCCCATGGATTTATTTTTCCTTGTTTGGTCTTCTCATCCTATATGCTAGGGTTTTGGTCTACCACTAGGTGGAATGGAGGTGTCAGCTGCCCTTAGGAGCAATCATTATGACCTTCATCTTTGGCCCTTTGTGGTTTTTAAAAAAAAATTTATGAGTGTGGATTGGCTTCATGGGCCTCTTATGCAGAGTAGAATTAAAGATCTTTTGGTCAAGCTTGTTGGACATTGTGCACATTATTGGTCTAGGGACTCTCCTTCTCTTTCAGGCTTTCTTTGGATGGATGGGACTGGCCCCCCTCCATTCTTGTTGTTCTGGGGGTTTGTTTGCTGGATCACACTGAGGTTTTTCTCAATTTTGTCTAATCTCATAGGCACTCCTTCTGGTGGCACATTGAGATGGTTTGGTGGCCTTCACTTGATGATAAGGGTTGGAGTTTTTTTTTTCTAGTTATTGGGTCTGCAATGGTTGCAATACATATTTTTGGGAAATGCATAGATATTGATTAGAGTAGTAGGAAGTTTCTTAATGGGATGATCTATGGATTTTTCCTATTGGTTTGGTTCTTGATTAATTCTACAAGGGTTTTAGTTTTTGGGATTGTTAGGTTGGTTCTACACTTTTTGGGATTTTAGGATCTCTATGATTTATCATCGGTTGAGCTTGCATGACATAGACAATGATATTTTAATATTAGTTCTCTTGATGATTAATATTTATTTCTTTTTAGAGCATGGTTTTTGTATGTTTTTGGGAGGAAATTTTTTGGTGGTTTTCTTCTCTTGCAATTATGTTAGTTTTTCCAAGTGAGGCCTCTATTCTTGGGATGCTAGTTTATGTATTGGTTTGGTGTGGATGAGTGTGGGTGCATATTTTATTTTGCTAGGGGACTTTGATGATTTCAACCCGTTACTTATTTTCCCTCTCTCCTTATTCCAATGTCCCCCAATCCTTGAGGCTTTGGTGGATGTTTCCTCTTAGTGTGGCACTTATCTTTGGTGTGGTGACACTTGGAAGACTATTGGTGTATTAGTAGATGTGGTGTGGTCTTTGGCTAATGTGGTAATTATTTTGTTAGGGTTAGTTTTCGATCTAAGACTAGCTATTTTATACCTTTTTTTGCTGGCCCTTGGTTACCTATGTTGTTGTCTCTTGGTTCATCCTTGGTTCACTTAGGTGGATGGTTTCCTATTAGCTTTGGCTTGAATGAGGTTCGATGCTGATTTTATTATTTCAATGGTCTTTGATAATTTTAGTCCCTCTCTCATCTCTCCTTTCTTCAATTGAATTTTTTTAGGTGTTAAAGGCTTCTATGGAGGTCTCCATTAGGGTTATCTCTTTTCTCTATTGTAGTGGCACTTGGTAGACTATTAGCACTCTGGTGGTTCATGTGTGTTCCTTGTATGGTGTAGAGATTCTTTTGACATGGGGATTTGACAATCTTTGAATGGATATTATCTACCTTTTGTTGTTGGCCCTTGGTTTTCCTTTGTTTCTTCCCCTAGGGGATGTGATTTGGTCTTGGTGTGTCTCCTCTTCTTGGGACACAAGAGTTATATTTGTGAAAATGGGGAAGATGGTGAGAGCTAACTATTTTTTTCTAGAGGACATTAATGATTTCAGTCTTTCTTTCTTCCTCTCTCACATCAGTCTCCCTTGTTCCTATTTGGTGAAGGCACCATCCCTTGGTTTCGAGAAGGAAAATCCTGTAAAGGTGGGGCTATCTTCTTCTGTGGTGAGGATAGGCGCTAGTTTTTCTAGGGGTGTCTCCTCTTTTTGGGACATAGGTTTACTAGTTGCTAAGATTGGGAAGATTGTGAGTGATGACTTTCTTTTTCTAGGGGACCTTGATGATTTTAGGTACTCTTTCTTCCTTCCCTTCCTCAATTTCCTTTTTTCTTTGATGGTGAAGGATATTCCTTCTAGTTTCTATATGGAAAATCCTATTGAGGTGGAAATTTCTTCTTTATAGGTGGACATTAGTACCAATTTTGATCCTAGAAGTTATTTGTGGGTTGAGAATCTGTTGTCCCCATCTTTGTGCCTTGATGGTATGGTTGGGTGAGCTTTTGGTGGATGGTGTGTCATATTTGGCTTGTTTTGAGATTCTTTCTTTAGGGGGATTTTATGATCTCTAACCTGCTTCTTTCTTCCTCTTTATACCAACCCAGTGCTCACTTATGTTGCTACCTCTAAGGATTGGGATATTTCTCTGGTATTCTTTCTCTATTTGGGATGAGGATTTGATGTTTTTTTAAGGATAGGAAGGTCGTGGGTGCTGAATTTTATTCATTGGGGGACTTTGATAATTTCTTCCCCTCTTCCTTCTCCCCTTTCTTTAGTCTCCCTTATTCTTTGTGGATGAAGGCATTGCTTCTGATTTTCATACTGGCTTCTCCTATTGAGGTGGAGGTATGTGTTTATGTTGTTGCTGGCCATGCTTAGAGTTACATGCTCAAAATTTTTCTACCAGTTATTCTTTATTGTTGTGGCTTGGGTGCTATGTTTTGGCATTGGGAGCCGTGGAAAATTCCTAGATACTATACATTGGGGAGTTCTCCTCCTTAAATCTCTATTTTCCTGAGATCATATTCATGATGTAAGGATTTGGCCAATAGGGTAGTTGAGTTTTTGATTTAGCTATAGTTTGTTTGCTACCTTGAGGTTATTGTTCTATAGATGCTTTCTTTCTAGCAGTGTTGTATCCCTTGGTGTTCAAGACCTTCTTTTACATAAATAAAAAATGACATATGGACACCTCACCCAACAAATCCATTTCAGGAAACACCTATAAAATCAATGTCAACCAATCTCTCAATCAAAGAAAAAATCACTTCCCCAAGCTAGAGGGTTTTTGAGAGCCCAAGAAAAAATAGAAAATTAGGTATTTTAAAAAATGAACATCATTTCCCTTTTCAAAATCCCTTTTTAAAATTAAATAAAATAATAATAAATATAATTTTAAATATAAATATAAATAAAAACCTAGAAGCCTTCAATTAAATAAATTAGTGAATTCACATTAAGTTGAATACTCATATGATATACTTTTCAGTAGGTAATAAGTATTCATTTAATTATGTTAAATATATCATCTAATTTGAACTTTTAGTTTTGTGAATTAAAAACCTATATAATTTATTGCTCACCTATGTCTTAATTTATCATGTATGATCTCTCGTACTTGATCTTATTATACCTTCTCAATTTCAAAAAATAATCTAGCTTCCTCTCTATATTCTCATTCTTTGTTAGTATGATTGGTCACTATTGCGAGGACCCAAAATCCCAACGCATCAGCATCATAGGAATGAGATGCCTAAGGCATAAAATTCCCCATTATTAGTACCCAAATTCAAATAGTGCAATGGTTAGAGTCTAGGAGTGTTAAATTAGGCTTCTGGCAAGTTACTCTGAAATTTGCAATCCAAAATTCTAGGGAGAGGTATAAAAGAAAGTAATCCCCCACCCCTGCATTTTTATACATATAGACACCACTCGTAAATCCATCAATTCATTCAATAACTCTAAAATCCTTCCCCCCGATCCACCACCACCTTCATTCTTAGATATAAAAATACTACTCTCAAATCCATCAACTCAATCGAGCACTCAAGAATTCAAGCATTCAAGACATTATTCTTCAGATGTAGCATTGTGGCAACCTTCAACATCTGTCATGCAATGCTCATGATTTTAATTTTAGGTTTTATGGAGTCATGTTAGTACATTAATATTTTTTATCATAGTTAAAGAGCATTAAATTAGCAAGGTATAAGATATTTCAATTTTTAGATTTAATCACATCATGTTATTGAATCAATATTTTTTATCACATTTAAAGAGCATTACATTAAAAGGTATAAGACATTTCAACTTTTAGATCTAACTTTTTCTACCTAAAATAATGCTTTCAATTACATTTCAAGTTATTTTAATTTTAAGCATAATTCCTAGACCATAATAACCTAGGCAAGCCCCTCTCAACCCAATATTCTATCTATTTTATCTGTGTACATAACTGATTGTGAAAAAATAGGTTTAGGTATAGATTGAGTGTTAGAAGATCTACATAACACTTGTGCACTAATTCAAAATAGTTGGGAAATAAATACCTTTTTCATCTAAGTTTGAGGACCTATATGTCTTGCTTGTATGAGCCCATTTGATTCTTCTCCAAATTTAAACCTTAGGTTTGTCAATACTTTTACTATCCATATCTTCTACTAAAATTTGTGCATTTGTCTTTTGTTTAATTGTGCCTACTAAAGGTCGTCATTTTTTCATACTTTGTGCAAGATCTTACATTTATATTCCATAATTGCATAGTCATCTTCAAATCTATTAGATAACTAAGAGGGGGGTGAATCAGTTAAGTCCAGCTATCCTACAGTCCTAAATACTCTCTAATGTATAAAAAAATCCTTGAAATCAATTAAAAAACTTGGTAAAACTTTGTTTGTGCCTTTCTGTTTGTTAACTAATTACTAGTAAATTAGCTAGTGTATATACCAATCAAACTAGTAAATGTAATGTGTAAAGTAAAATAACACATCATCACACCCATACACATAAAACACTTGATTTTTAATGTGGAAAGCTTGTTTGGGGAAAAACCGCCACGGACCAGTACTCAAAATAATTTCACTCTTCTGAAGAGATCTCAATTAAGAGCCAACCCTATTAAAGGTTACAAAAAGCACTGTAAGGTGTGACCTGGTTAGATTATTTATCACTAATAGTTATTCATGACCAAATATTCACTATGGGGTCAACATGGACATAATCAACATTCATTAAATGCCATAATGAAATAATATAGACTATTAAGTCCCACTTGGTTAATAGATTTATATGTAGAAATGATTAGAATGCAAAAATAAATGATCTTATTCAAATACAACTTTCTTTGTAGATTTTTAGATCTATGCTAAGATCAAAATACCTCTTCCATAATAATCAATTCAATTTTCTTTTATCCTCCAACTCTGTTCTTCTCAGTTAATTCCTTTCTCTGATGCTCGGTATTGTCTACATAATTACTCAGTTCTGTCTTTAACTTGTATCACTAGCTTTGCATGAATGCAATCCTCTCACCCCCATACCAAAATCAATTATGAATATCTTGTCTCCTTTTATAGACATGATAAAACATTTTCTTCTCATCCATAGATTTTTCCTCTTAATCTTCACCGTTGATTTTACCACTTCAACCTTCCCCAGAACTTGTATCTCTAACATGTTTTATTCTCCATCATCTGATCATCCTTGAATTTTTTCAGTTGTTTGATCTTCATAACAAACTTTATCCTTAACCTCGGAATCATCCATATTTATCCAGCTCATCATCTTTAGTTGGAAGTCATATGTTCCATTTAT
The DNA here is from genome assembly GCA_027943335.1 of Chamaecyparis obtusa. Lineage (NCBI taxonomy): Eukaryota > Viridiplantae > Streptophyta > Pinopsida > Cupressales > Cupressaceae > Chamaecyparis > Chamaecyparis obtusa. The sequence goes on along the minus strand of BSBK01012287.1, from coordinate 16,310 downwards.
TTATTTCACTCGATCAATACCTAATGTGTCAGTGACTTCTAAATCAGTTAATATTGTACTTGGTATAAACTACACTTGTTTGGTGTACATTGTTTCAATTCGGTGTATACTAAGTTCTTCATTTACCGACCACATAAAATTGTTCATTCTTGATTTTCAATTTATAATAGAATTAAGTGATACAATCAAATCACTAACATAATGTCATAGACTCATCAATAAGTTACCCAATGAATACCATATCCATATCTTTCTCATACATCTCATCTTCATGTAAATATCTCATTCCTTCACCATTATTTCCTTCTTTATATATTTATAACTATCATGATAAGTACAGTCAAAACTAGTTGACATCAATGATAATATAATAACTGATTTAATGTGTCACATATACCTTTGTATCTTGCTGATCATTAGTCTCTATCTCTTTTCAAGTATCCAATCAGATGTCAATATCTCCATTAAGATATTCAATTAGTTTTAGTGTAACAATCTCTCCCTTTGGTATTGATGGAAACTCAATATGAAATATGCCATAGAATACCAAATATCTTTCTACAACTCTGTATGTATGTTGTGACTGATATCAATGTTCTAACTAAACAACATCAATGTCTCTCCCTTTCAGTTAGCTTCAATTCTAACTGATATATGTCTTTCATTCTCTCTTCCTTACTTCATGCAATCTATCTCCCTTTAGATTTTTCCTAAATATTTCATGTGATCTCTCTCCCTTTGACAATAATGCCAAAAAAATAATAATTATCTCTTCCATCTGTCACAACCTTAGGAAACCCAAAGTGTGAATGTCATGCATCAACATAATTAGATATTATGATAAAGTACAAGATGATGCAACCTTTGATCACCTTAGTGCAAATTAGATAGGTGATAGACCCCTAGCCTACTTATCAAGTATTCAAATGTGTCCTTCAGTAAGGGTTTAGTAAATATATTAGCAAGTTGCTCTTTTGATTTCACATATTCTAATCTAACTTTCTTTTCTTGAGCTTTCTCCCTCAAGTAGTGATATTTAATAGATATGTTCTTTGTCTTTGCATGCATCATTGGATTCTTAGAAATATTAATTGCACTTGTGTTATCAAAATAGATTATCACTAGATCAGTGATCTCCTCATTCATACCTTCCAATAGTTTCTTTTTCCATGCAATATTTAAATAATTAGTGGAAGAAACAACATATTCTTCTTCTACAGTTGACTGAGAAATGCATCCTTGTTTCTTACTTATCCATGTGACCAATTTTTCTCCTAAAAAGAATGTTCCACTAGTAGTTCTTTTTCTAACATCAATGTTTCCAACCCAATCCACATCAGTGTAAACTGTTAGTTCAAAATTATCTTCTTTCTTATACCATAAACCGTAATTTTTAGTTCTCTTCAAGTATCTCAAAATTCTTTGCACAGCAGTCATGTGTGATTCTTTAGGATTAGTAGAGAATCTAGCTACAATTCTAGCCGCATGTGCAATATTTGATCTAATATGCACAACATACATGAATTTTCCAATCATTTCTCTATATAAGGGTTTATTTACCTCAGTTGACTCATCTTCCTTTGTCAGCTTGCATCCAGTGACCATAGGTGTACCAACTAGTTTTGAATCTTCCACACTACATGTCTTCAATAATTCTTTCATGTACTTTGATTGTGTGATGTATATGCCTTCCTTTTGTTGTATTATTTCCAATCCAAGATGATTTTTTATCTCACCAAACATCAACATTTAAAACTCTTTCCTCATTTCATCAGCAAAAGATTTGCTTAAGTTACCATGACCCCCAAATATGATATCATCAAAAAATACTTCAGCAATAAGAATCTTGTCACTAGTTTCAACTTTCAAATACAAATTGTTGTTGTCACTTGTTCTAAAAAATCCAATTCTTATGAGATAAGAATGTATTCTTTCATTCCATGCTCTCGGTGCTTGTTTCAGTCCATATAAGGCCTTGTGAAACTTACATACCATATTCCTTTGATTAGGATAAAAAAAACCTTCAGGTTGTTCAATGTATACCTATTCTTCAAGTATCTCATTAAGAAATGGAGATTTCACATCCATCTAATAAACCTTAAATCCTTTGTAAGAAGCATATGCTAGTAGTATTCTTACTCCTTCAAGTCTAGCAATGAGTGCAAAAGTTTCTCCATAGTCAATTCCTTCGTAATGCCCACCCTAGAATTTTCCTATGTTAGACTGACATGACTATTGCTTTGACACTTTGGATTTTATGATGGACTATGATTATTATTTAGTTAGCATTTTATGAGACATTTGAGCATATATATGGTTACTGCAATTTATTTGGACATATTAAATGAGTTATAATTTAATGATGAATGGCTAGAAATGAACTATCAGTAAACTATTTTACATTGATTTGTGTTATGATGTTTATATTATGATCTAACCCTATTGAACCTATTTTGGTTTGACATTTACTAGTTTATGTGAGTGTAGGATGAGGAGGGGTAGTCATAGTTACTCCTATGGGAGGTCCACACAATTTCACACTCTCCCTGCTTGTTTGTCACTGCATGTTTGTGTGTATATATATATATATATATATATGTATGTATGTATGTATGTATGTATGTATGTATATATATGTATGTATATATATATATGTATGTATATATGTATATATATGTATATATGTATATATATGTATGTATATATATATGTATGTATATATATATATATATGTATGTATATATATATATGTATGTATATATATATATATGTATGTATATATATATATATATATATATATATATATATATATTATATATATATATATATATATATATATATATATAGATATAGATATGTATATATATATATATATATATATATATATATATATATATATATATATATATATATATATATATATATAGATATAGATATGTATATATATATCTATATATATATGTATATATATATGTATATGTATATGTATATGTATATATGCATATTAGTGGGTGATGTAGGATGTAGGTGCCAGGCATCATCTCCACCTGGCTACACAAGTATGAGCGTGCCTTCAAAATCCTCAAACTGTTGTTGTGTGGAGATTTAACCAAGCTACTCTCAAGGTTACCCATGGACTTAGAATTATATTTAGGAAGTTATCCTAGTTGCGAAAGTAGAATCCAGTTATGTTATGGACTTGATTTGATGTTGGTCTGAGTTTATGTTATGAGTTAGAATTAATCCATTTTATATGTATAATAATTATGTTATAAGTATGTTATAATTGTTTTTATGTTATATAGGTATGTGCATATGTGGGTGCACATGCATATACCCATGCTTATATAAATAATAATAATTGTATGCTTTCATCAATTGTGTAAATAGTATGTTATTTATATTAAGTAAATAAAGTGAGTTAAATAAAGTATATTTAATGAATGTATTTTTAAAAAAATGTAAAAATAATAATAATAAAAAGAAAATGTCTTTTTGTATTAAAATTATCTATTTAGGAGGGAGTTGAACTCAAGACCTCATAGAAGTTAGGCTACTTATTTTCTGATTGTGCTATTGTTTTTCTTGAAAGGTATTTGTCTATTATTCTTGTTATGGTTTTATTTGAAGGATATTTTAATTAAATTTATTAAAACCTTGATTAAGTCCTTACGGGAAATATTTGGTTGCTCCTCCAACCAAGTATGGAAGTTGGAGAAGTTGCTTCCCGTAAAGCAACTCCTCCAACCACATAGTTAGAGGATAAATAATTAAAGATTTTTGGTGTGAGGGGGATGATAAGTTTGGATGATAATTTTGGAGGATTAATTTTCATTTGAGTTGTCCTATAAATGATTTCTCTGAAAATTCTTATTGAAAGTTTATGTGAGTTGAGAGTCTCTGGTTTGTGAAGTCAAGTGTGTGAGGATTGCTTGGAGGAAGATTTCCAAAAGGATATCTACTCAAGGATTGAAGCTTCAGAGAGATTCTCCAGCCAAGGGAAGAGGATTCTCCACAGGACCCAAGGTAGGGTCTAAACTAGGAAGAATCTCCATTCTTCCTCTATTGTGTATGAATGTGTTTGTATATGATATGGTATTAAATTATAATATGATTGTTTCACTATGCATCCAAAATGATATGTAAATGTTTGATCCTCTGTGTATTTATACTGTGTTTTCGGGAAGTAAATTATGTGTGATTATATAGTTTTTATTTATGTGCTTTGTATTTGAAATCTTCCTGGGAAGTTAGGAATGCTTGTGGTCATGTGGGAGGATGTTTTTATCTAATATTGAATGAAATAGGGAAGTCTAGGAAGAAAACAGGAAGGGTCATGAAGGTGTAGGATTGAGATACAATCCTTTTTTCCTATTCTTTTCCTCTTGCAAGCTTCTCTATGAAATTGTTGCTTTTAGTTGGATTAATTTAGTCTGAGACTTAGGTATTGTTGAGTATGTGCTATGGATGTGGTGCTGAGGTCCCTGCATCAGGTTGACCTCAAGGAACCTTTCCCAGGCACTCTCCATGCCTAAAGAAATCAATTTTTTTAGTGTTTTCAAGAAGTTTAAAATTTATTTTTCATAAAAGTGACTTGCAGTGTCATACAACATTGTATTCATACTCATACGACACTTGGTCAAATGTCATATGGGGATGCATACAAAGTCGTATGGGTTAAAAATATATTTTTAAGTGTTTTTCAGGGAGTTTAAAATGTAATTTGTGCAATTGTTTTACAGTGTTGTACAACATTGTAGTGATGCCCATACAACCATTGGTCAAATGTCATATGGGAATGAGTACATTGTCATACGAGTTTTTGTAGAAGGTCATTTGGAGTTTTTAGGGTTTTAGGGGCTCAAAATTTACAGGATTTATACAATTACGATACTTTAATTTCTTATACTTTAACTTATACTTGTATAAAGGAATCAGGTACCTTTTGGGATGATTGAGTAACTTCTAATTTTGAGATTTCTTAAAAATTTAGACTTAGCCAAATTTTAGGCACATGAGATTTCTCTAGATTTTTTGAAATAAGCTATAGAATGTTGTGTAAATGCATGTGGGAAGTTTTATGTTGTATCTTATGAATTCCTACACTTGGTTTTGATTATAAGTTTTTGTTCATACTTGGTTTTTGGTAGAGTCCATAATGTAAGGTCAAGACTTGTTCGGGTGGCCTAAGTGCACTGGAGGGCTTCCTGGACCTATGATATGCATCTTTTGAAAGTACTTGATGTTTTCATGGCTTGTGTGTGTGGATAGGGGACTAGGTACCCTAGGTGAGTGGCTCACCATAGGTGTTGGAACCCTAAAGTGGTTACCTAATGATCCTATGGGTGGGTTAGTAAAAAGTGATAACCTAACAATGAATCTGGGAAAGGGGGGAAATAAAAGATAATGAAAGAAAACATATTAATGGACACATAGTCATGTTGGAGTACCAGGACCATGGTTAACCACTAGGATGGATCCTTATTCATAAAGGGGGCATCGGGGTTACATGGTTGCCAAGAAGGATCCCAAAATCTAGGATATGTGATGACACTCACCTAGAGGGTATACTAGGAAACTAACCCTTGTGATTAGTAAAGTGGTATATTGTTATGTTATTTATTTTAGTTTAGGGTTTTGTGTAGCCTTAGATTGCTTAGGGCCTTGTGAGTATCTTGGTTCTATCTCCTAGCATGGGAGGTGGAACCTCATCAGTTCCACATGGTTGGGTGGCAAAAATCTTTCAAGGTCCTGTTCATGGCTCGTGACTTGGATATGTTCAATTCTATGAAGACCTTTATATTGTATCATTGTTATTGGAAATAAATATGTAAAGATATGTTGTAATGCCTTTGGGCCATTCATGTACTTGTTATTGCAATGAGAGTTATTATCAGAAGGAAAATGTAATTGAAAAGCAAAGCAATGTAATTCGGAGGGATAGTTCTAGGCTTGATTTCAAGGGTTATTATTTGAAAGATCAAAGTTGGAAATATATAATGTAATGTTGAATGATCTTTTCCATCTCTCCTTTGTTGCAATAAAAGAAAATGTTTATTATGCTAAGGTTAAAATGTAATTTGTAATGAATATTTATTCAATGTGTAGGAAGGAGAAATGAAATTAGTATATAAAGTAAGGAATATAATTGTAAATGAAATGTTATTTTCTTACCCTATCTCTTAAGTTCTAAAATGTGAAAGTAAAGAAAGGAAATGAAATTCAATTTGGTTAAGTAATGTAAATATGTTAGTAAATGAATTCATTAAGGGAACCTTAAGGAATGTAAATGTGAAGTAGTAATGATGTA
>BSBK01012287.1:0-5000 GCA_027943335.1 Chamaecyparis obtusa | reverse complement strand
CCATTATTATAGGAAAACTTGACTAGATGAAGGTACTCATCCCACTTGACCTGATGGTCCATCACATACATGTGCAACATATCCTCTAATACTTGATTAACCCTCTTTGTCTGTCCATCTATTTCAGGGTGGTATGTTGTGCTAAATTTGAGCCTAGTGCCCAATGCTTCCTGAAGCTCTCTCCAAAAGGAGGATGTAAAAAGTGAATCTCTATCTGAGATGATCTTACGAGGAATGCCATGAAGTCTGATCTATTTCAATGTTCTATAAAACCCTTACTATTTCAAGGTTTTATCTTGTGGTCATTAATTCTTTTAGGGGTTAATTGATCTATAATCCCTAGGTGGACCTAGGTATGATATCAACTCCTAACCATTATTATTAAATTAATAATTAAGACATTAGGATATTATTAAATAACTATGTCATACTTAATTCTTTTACAAATTAAACTAGAAAAGTTTATTATTATTTTATTAAATCTTTTTAATCAAGTATTATTGTCTTAACTTTAGGAGCGATTTGGTTTAGGGACTTTTCCCTCATAGTCTCTTATGATTAAACTAGTTAGTGGTTTCTTTGGTCTAGTGCACCTAATATATAGGTGATGTCGGCAAGCCCACACATGCCACGAATCACCTTGTGAGATGAGTGCATTGGTTGATGTTTTATTTTCAAATGTTTTCAATAGAAACCTAGTAGTTAACGTCCTTTATAAAAAAATTGTTGTGTGTGTTTTGCCCTAATTTTGGGCATGACACTAAGTTACAATATTTCCATTTCAACATTGAATCCATTTTACAATAAATAATAACATTTTTACATACATCTTGATACATGTATAACAATTTCATGTCTTGAAATAATATCAAAGTAACAACAACATAATACGTTTTTTCTTTCACAAAACCACCGAAATGAAACTCTTCCAAAGCTTTATCCCTTGCAAAGACATGGCCTTCAAACGTACAAATAAAAGGGGAGAACCATGGAGAGCTCACCTCCCATCCTAGGTCTCAAGGAGACCACCCCCGAGCTTGGAGAACCAAGGGTAAATGGATATACACAACCAAATGGTCACAAACAACATATATGCACAAATCAACAATTAACTCCCAACCAAGGCTTCACAAATGATTTTTCCAAACCCATTGAAGTAGACTGAAGGTGGGATTTTCCAAGGAGGACAATGCCAATACGTAAACAAGTTTTCAACAAGAGTCCTTCCATGCCTTTCCAAGGCTACCTTGACATTCCTTCCATATACAATTTTATCATTTCCATTCCCAAATACAAATGTTTACAACATGGCTTCATGGAGCCCATAGTCCATGAAATTATCCCTCTTCTCCAAGAGAAGAGACTCTTACTACAATGGAGAGCCCAACTAGCACCCAACCCAAGGTACCCACCTAAAGTTAGCCAATTTAGGCCAAAACTACACTCTAGGGTCACTTTTGACCCCTCTAAAGTACCCCTAAAGTCAAAATCTGAGTTCCAACTTGATGTGATCCCTACAAGACATCTACATGCAAGTGAGACCAATATAATACCCTTTAAGGTTAGGTGATTCTTGCCCAAGTCCTAATTTGACATGTCTCCATCCACATGTACACTACAAGTGTCAAGTGACACCAACAAAATACACATCACATTCACAATGATATGTCCAATTAACAACATGAATTTAAACTATTAACACACATTCCAATTACGTTTACAACAAGATCACATTACACCAAGGTTTCAATCCCTTATTGGATTAAACCTTGGCTTATCTTAATTCACATGTGTTTAGCCTTGGTTCTCCAAAAAATTCCATGGTTCTCTTTCCTGCAGACTAAACTCGAGCATCAGTAGGCAAGGCAATAAAATCACTTGTAAAATATATATATATATATATATATATATATATATATATATATATATATATATATATATATATATATATATATATATATATATATACACAATTCTTAATTGGAAACATTAATCATTATGCAAAATTGAATTCCTAATCATAATTTTCATTTAGTAATGTTTAAACATAGTATTTTCATAGATCATCATGACATATTATCCATGCTACTTCCTAATGTAGAGCATAATCCATGAGTAATCAAATCTAATCATGATCAAATCTTCTCATCAATTCACATATCTAAGCATGTATAACCAAAATCAAACATATGTTCTAGGTTCTAATCCACATCAAAATATAGCCTGCATAATGTAATCATCATCATAAAACATAACATCATGAGTCTCTATCAGAATGATTAGAAGGTGTATCAAAGTATCAAAACATAAAGTATCAAAATGCGAATGGATTAGTAATTCTATGATGGGTCGGGGTGAAGTCTCACATCCTCCCCCTCTAGGCATGAAATTCCTCCTGGATTTCATCAAAAAGGTATGGGTATTGCGATCTCATCTATGTTGCATCCTCCCATGAATCCATGACCTCATCATAATAATTCCACTAGACCCTAAACTAGTCTAGCTCTCTACCTCGAAATGCCAGGGTTCATCAGGCTAAAATGTGAATGGGCTCCAAGGCTAACTATCTATCTGACTCCACCTACAAGGCATCCCAATCTATAATGTGAGACTCATCATAAATATATTTCGATAACACAGATACATGAAACACATCATGGATGCATGATAGGCTAGGTAGCAAAGCTAGATGATAGGCAATTGGTCCTATCCTATACAAGATCTCGAAAGGTCCAACAAAGTGAGGTGCTAACTTAGAGCCCTTTCCAAAATGGATTGGACTCTTATGCAGTGCACTCTCAAGAAAAACCTATCTCTAACCATATACTCTCAATCAACTCTCTTCGCATCTGCATACTTCTTCTATCTATCCTAAGCCTCTCTAAGATGTTGTCTAATCAAAACCACCTACTGCTCTATCTCCTTGACCAATTGAGGTCCAATAGATACTCTATCCTTGATCCTGTCCTAGCTCAATGGTGTCCTGCATGGTCTACCATATAGGACCTGATATGGTAGCATACCTATAGAGGAATGAAGCCCATTATTATAGGAAAACTTGACCAGATGAAGGTACTCCTCCCACTTGACCTGATGGTCCATCACATACATGTGCAACATATCCTATAACACTTGATTAACCCTCTCTATCTATCCATCTATTTGAGGGTGGTATGTTGTGCTGAATTTGAGCCTAGTGCCCAATGCTTCCTGAAGCTCTCTCCAAAAGGAGGATGTAAAAATTGAATCTCTATCTGAGATGATCTTAGGAGGAATGCCATGAAGTCTGACAATGTCTCGCAAGAACACCTATGCCACTGCTAGTGCCATAAATGTAGTATGAACCGGTAAGAAGTGGGTGACCTTGGTCAATGGGATGACTATCACCATGATGGCATCATGATGATGAGAGGACATAGGGAGGCCAATAATAAAATCTATGGAGATAGTATCCCACTTCCACTCTAGTATCTCATGTGGCTACAGGAGCCCACCTAGATGATTGTGCTCTACCTTCACCCTCTAACACTGTAGGCATCTAGCAACTATGCTGGCAATCTACAATGTCATGCTTGCCAAATGATACAACTATCTCAAATTGGCATGCAAATTCTTAACTCTTGGATGAGCTGCATAAAGTGCTCTATGAGCCTTAAGTACAATAAAATCTCACAAGTCACTTGTAGAAGGTACATAGATGCATCCCTTGTGGCGTAGTAAGCCATTAGAATCCAGTGAATAATTTGCAAACCTCCCCTCGAGAGGTTTATGAGAATGGATAAATTAACAAACCTCCACATATAATCCATCCTCTGGAAAATGATGCAAAATGTGCTTTCTTAGATTTGTACTAGAAGTCATAGACAAGAGCTCATGTCATCTCCTACTCAAGGCATCTAAAAATACATTCTCTTTCCCCTTGATGTAATGAACATCAAAATCATACTCACATAAGAACTCCATCCATCTCCTCTCCCTAGCATTAAGATTAGGTTGCGTAAAGATATACTGTAAACTCTGGAGATCTAAATGAAGCTCAAATCGATGACCTAGAAGAAAGTGTCACCATCTCACCAAGGCATGAACCACCACTGTGAGCTCTAGGTCATGAGTAGGGTAATTAAGCTCATGAGTCTTTAGCTTCCTAGACTTGAAAGCTATAAGATGACCATCTTGCATAAGGACTATTCCTAAACTATCCAATGAAGCATCAATGCATACAACAAAGTCTACTAAATGATCTAGAACTGCTAAGATCAATGCACTAGTGAGGGCTCTCTTGAGCTCTTGGAAAGATCTCTCACACTTCTCTATCCACTCATACTTCTTCCCCTTTCTATGAAGGGAAGTGATGGGATGAGCTACTCTAAAAAATCCTACCATGAAGCTCCTATAATAGCCTGCTAAGCCCATAAAACTCCTGACCTCTATGACACTGGTGGGTGATGGCCAATCCATAATGGCTCTAATCTTTGATGGGTCCATAGATATCCCATTGTTGGATATAACATGACCAAGATAATGCACCTTGGGTCTAAAGAAAGCACACTTTGACAAGCTACCATATAATTGATTCTCTCTCAAGTGCTGCAAAACCTGTTTCAAATGCTCCTCATGCTCCTCCTCATTGTGAGAATATATCAAAATGTCATCAAGGAAAACTACCACAAACTTATCCAAGAATGTATAAAGTACTCCCGTTCATGAGGCTTATGAACACAGCTAGAGCATTCATGAGGCCAAATGGCACCATCGTGAACTCGTAGTGACCATACCTTGTACAGAAAGTAGTCTTATGGATATCACTCTCCACTATCCGCAACTGATGGTACCTTGACTTTAGATCTATCTTTGAGAATACTTGGGCATCCTACAACTGATCAAACAAATCATCGATCCTGGAAGTGGGTATTGGTTCTTAATTGTTACTTTATTCAACTATCAATAATCAATGCACAATCTAAGTGATCCATCCTTCTTCTTCACAAAAATCACTAGTG
>BSBK01012286.1:0-49601 GCA_027943335.1 Chamaecyparis obtusa | reverse complement strand
ACACACACATATATATATATATAATGTATAAGTATATGTATATACATATATATATATAGATACACACACAGATATATATATATATATATATATATATATATATATATATATATATATATATATATATATATATATATATATATATATATATATATATATATATATATATATATATATATATATATATTTACATATACATATACATATACATACACACACACACACACACACACACACACACACACACACACATATATAGACACACACACACACACACACACACACACATATGTGGATATTTTAAGTTGATGGTTAGGACTTGTCTTAATGAAACATGTAAGCATGATATTGCAATACCTAATTAGACCTAATAAGACTAAGAAGACATAATTATATACCTAATTAGACCTAATGTGAGTATGATGATCCCTTAAGACCTAATGACATAAGTAATTTTAAAAACCTAATTAAAATTTTAATAAGACTAATTAAAATGTATAATATGAGTAAGAAGACCTACTTGTACACATAGTATGAACAATAGGACCCCTTAGACATAATAAAACCTATTATGAGGTCTAATACGAACAATATAACCACTAAGGCCTAATTAGACTAATTAACCCCTAATATTTCCTAACAAGAGCTAATTACACTAATATTTGTACAAAATTTACATTTGAGTAATATGACCTAATATGAGTAATATGAACTAATATTGAATAGTAAATATAGTACGTAATTAGGGGCCTATTTATGAACTTAATAGGACACCTTAGATAAAATTACTCCTAATAAGCCCCTAATTATCTATCTCATATGAGTATTAGGACCCCTTCTAGGTGTAATTAGATCTAATTAGACTAATTGACACCTAATATGCTCATACTATGACCCCTTAAGAACTAATTAGACCCAATATACTTAATATGAACAATCGGACCCCTTAAGCATAATTAGACCTATATTATGACCTAACTAGATCAAATTAGAGGTCTATTAGTACCTAATTAGACTTATATGACATATTAGTGTACACACAAAAGTAGTGCACTTCTATAGATCCTTACATGCAAGGAAACTCAAGAATGAGCCCTCACAAATCAATCCATAGCTCTCTATGCATGGAGTTGCAAGATTATAAATTTGCTCTCAGCTAGAGCTATTGAGCTTGTGACCTTGCTAGTCAACCATACAATGAGAGATTCACAATGAAGACAAGGGCAACAATGTCAATATCCCCAAATGGAATCAAGATATGCAATGCAATGCAAATCTAAATGATGATGCAAAGTAGTCTATGAGATGACAATGCAAATTAAACTAAGAAATGAAATAGCAATGGATTACAATTCCCCTAGTTAAGCTATGTGAAGTTATCTATTGCATAAAAGAAACTAAGCTATGAAATGAAGCTATGGATGCTATGATAATGCAAGAAATGAAGTCTAAAATATGAAGCAATGAGGAAATCCAAGAAAAGCTTGATGTAGCAATGATCTCCAAAAGCTCCAAATGCACCTAGAAAACTTGCAACATAACAATTGCATGAAAAAGATGGATATGCAAATGAAGGAGAGAGCTCTCCTTTTATAAGAAATGCAAAGGAATGGACCATGGAGATTAAGAGGAAAAAGTCTTAATCAGCGGTGGAGCTTGAAAGAGAAACAATCCATGTGCACAAGTATCCTCCAATAGGAAAATAGGAGTTGACTTTATGTCCATATGAGACAAAAAGTTCTTTTCTCCTTTTTATAAAATAGGAATAATAATTTATTTGTGCAACTTAGGATAAGAGGAAACTGGGGGCTTTTTATTTAATAAAAGGGGAGCAAATATTCCTTTTAAATAAATAAAGACTTAGGATAAAATAATTAGCCCATAGGATAAAAATCCAATATATGATCGAAACTAAGATTTGATCAAGAAATTGATAATGTTGAAAATATTGATTATTGATAAGACTGATTCAGGATTGATAAATCAAATAAATGGGGCCCAAAGTCTAGGCGACCATTTTTGGGTGCATACATTTTCCCCTCTTTGACTAATGTGTGATCGATTTGGGAACACATGTAGTCAAAGAATGAAGTTGAAATGTGAGATCGATTTGGGAACACATGCAGTCAAAGAATGAAGTTGAAATGTGAGATTGATCTGGGATCACAAAACAATTCAGATATGAGGTCGATTCAGGATCACACCTAGACAAACATAAACAAAGGCCTTTGAACATGAGGTCGATTCGGGATCACATTCAAAGTAAGAGATAAGAATCTCAAATTTGAGCAAAAGCTCACAAAAGATGTCTGACTCAAGAGAATCAAGGAAATTAGGGATGAGAATCCCATGGATGTTGCCCCCTCGGAATCGAAATCGAAATCAGATAGAGGGAGAACAACAAATTGATAAAGATTTGATCAAATCAAAATGAAATCACAATTAAAGGTAAAGGATAATAGGATAACCATTAGGTGATGAAACATGCCCTGGCGATGAGTTAGAAGAAAAGAAAGATGGCGAATGAAAGACTAGAAAATTGAGAAACATGAAAAGGAAGAAATTCTATCAAAGATCGAAGAATTATGCCTCAAAAGGTCAGTCAACTGCGTAGAAGAATTAGAAAACTTGGAAACGCGACTTAGATTTTGATTTTGAGTCTAAAAATGGATAGAAAATGATGTGACATGAAAGACCAGAAATGAAAGATATGATCAAGAAGAATCAAAAAATGAGCACAATTGACCAACTAGTCCGTAGATGATAAAAAGGAGAGCTCTCTCCATATGCAAGATGCAAAAACTAAACTATGATTAACCTAAGAATGCAAGCTACTATGAAAGTGGTTGACTTGCAAGGTCACAACACCTATAGACATCTAATTATCATCATCGAGCGTTATTGGTAGTGTCGCAAGATCATACAATGCACACTAGCATAACTATGTGGATATGAATATGATCTTTGTCAGATAGAAATGTGGAAATCCCACCTAGGCATCAAAGACATGTAGGTCAAGATGACTAGTGCAGTGAGATCACCTAAATTTGATATGGCAAGATTATGCTTGTATCAAGACACATGAAAGTCAGGATAACTAGAAGCATGCACTCACAAAATAGTCGGGGATAATACCTTGTCAACCCCAAGTGTCAAGTAAGACGAGCATAAATGCTTATGACAATTAGGACCAACAAAATACACCCACAAGAAGATAAAGAAATAAAACATGTTCTCATACCCTCAGTCTTCTAGCTATGCATCATCGAAAACTTCTCAAGGAGAGACCACTCATCAAATAAATCCTCATAGACAACACACAAAGAAAAATAAATTCAACATATCACAAGCGAGTTGATTGTTTAAGTGCATGTGTGTTGGTCATAGAGTCAAACTCTGAGTATTGCATCTGTAAATGAGCAATATCGCACCATACTAGACTATTGGGAAAGACATCTGATAAGTGTTAAGAAACACTCGATGCAAGGGTAGTGTTGAAAAACACTGTTTGGGGTGGTGTTGAAAAACACCTGTTTGTGAAATGCCTCAAGAGACAAATGCACCTAAAGGACCCATGCTAACAGTTATGCCCCCTAGACAAAGATAAAGACCAATTCCAGACCAAGTCAAATAAGGTCAAGGCATGATGGAAAGTGGCTAAGTGTCGAGGATGCATGCTAACAAAGATGGGTGCAAAGGCCTCAAGTAGTGCCTGTTTCCAGGTTTTCACCACTTGGATTTTATTGCAATTTTTCTCTTTTTCATTTTTTTTGAATTTTTGCTACCAAGGTGCTTGTTTCTAAGTTTTCACCAAGGCACTTTTTCAATTTTTTTGAATTTTTTTGCTATTTTTTTAGGATTGTATATGCTTTTTAGGATTTTTTCAGCATCATATATGAATTTTTTTGGTATTTTTTCAGGATCAATAAAATATGTACAAAGGATGCCCCCAGACAGAAATGAGCATCAAACTCTCAAGAAAGATCACATCGTGTAGTCCTAATATCTAGGAAGGTGGAGAATAAGAGGGATTACCAAGCTGGTGGAAGAGATGGAGGAAAAGAGAATGAATGCGAATGGAGGGAAGAAATCCTCAAAGTCAAACTCCTCAAGAGTACCCAGGCTAGGGAAAAATTATCATGCAAAACACATTTGGACAAGAAATGAAAGACTAGCATATGATTAGTCACAAAAGTGTAATGCAAAAGAAGGAAGGGATGCAGTTCAAATAGGGTAGACATGTCAAGAGACTTCATAGCATTGTGTTTTACTCTTTTTTATTAGATCAAGACCAAGAGAGAAAAGGATAGCGAAAGGCTAGAATGAATGGAGGAAAATAAATATGAAGGCTAAACATGAATGGAATCAGAGCAAGATCATCATAAGATATCTCACAAGATAGCCAAATGTTCAAGTATAGGTCAACATTGCCAAGATCAAAGAGAGAAGACATAATAGATGAAATGTGTAGAAGAATTACGTATGATGCCTGATTGCTAGGTTTTCATCACGGTACTTATCCAAGGCGCCACAAGGGAGTGGTTTTCACCATAGGACGAATTTATTTCTCTTTACTTTTGCTACCAAGGTGCCTGTTTCCAAGTTTTCACCATGGCACATTTTTAATTTTTTTCATCTTTTTTTTTTTTTTTTTTTTTTTTATAAATTTTATAAATTTTTGACTTTTTCTATTTTTTTTAAATTTTTTTTTTTTTGGAAGAAAGCAAGCTTTTCAGATAATGCTCCTTGAAAGGATAAACCATGATATTCAAAGGATTCAAAATGATATGCTCAAAGATGCTGATAGGGAAAGGAAGATGGAGGAGAAAAAATGGAGGATAAGGCTTTATGTAAAGCGAGTGAGGTTGGAAGATAAAATGAATAGGTCAATGAGGAAAAATGATAGAAGGTAGAAAGATAATGAATGGAAGGATTGTGAAAGGGTAGATGGAAAGGAAGGCAAGATCAACATCAACACACACCTTGAAGGGTGGTGAGAGGGTGGAGGAAATGTGAATGAAGGAATACGAAAAGGAATATGGCGAATATTTAGCAGAGGTTGTGGTTCAAGTGCATGGAATGGAAGAATATTTTTGGAAGAAGATGAAGTTGAAGCCTTTGGAAGCTTGAATGTCAACTTCACTTTTTTATTAACATCAAACTCTTTCAAGAGAGATTTTGGAATCCATATAGCCTTAGGCTTTTCATTTCCTTTTGATGATTTAGAGATAATATCTTGAATGGTGGATTTTGGAACCCATACTTGTCTTGTAGTTTTCTTCTTAGATATCTCTTTTGACATTATGCCTCCATGTCGATTAGAGGAGACCTGGTGATCTTCTTTTTTTGATGAATTCTTATATTTCTTCTTTTTCTTGTATTGACCATTCAAGTTGCTTCCAAAAGACTTGGGACTTGTGGAAGAAGGAGTAGGATATGAATGGTTTAGATGGATGGATGGATGAAAAGGATTCCAGGGTATGTATCTATGTTGATCTTGAGAAAAGATAGGAGATGGAGGGACGTAAGGACCCAAGATAGATGACAAATTAGGAGAGTTAGGAGGGGAAAGTGAAGGGACATAACGACCCAAGATGGAAGGAAGACATGAAGCCTTTGGTATTGGTGGAGGAAGTCCAAGGATGGATGTGGAAGATGCAAAAGGATAATCAACCAATTCATCAGCATTTATATGACATCCAAGGACATCAGCATCTTTAGACTGAGCATTAAGATTTTCAATAGGATCATGAACATCTTGAATAGGAGCAACTTCTTTGATAGGATTGTTCAAAGCTTGCAAAGACTTAGGAAGAGTAGAAAGTAGAAGCGAACATGGAATGGTAGAAAAAGAAGATGGAAGACTTTGATCTTGACAAGGATCTTTGGATAGCGTAAGCATATCATTTTTCTTTGAATTTTCAATAGGCTTAACATTGGAAGTAATGAAACCATTTTTAATAACCTTAATAGAAGCATCATCTTTGGAAAGCGTAAGTGTAGTAAGGTTATTTTATTTATCAATAAGCTCAACGGTGTAAGTAGTAGCTTGATCTTACTTAGGAGATGGTGGAATGAATGAGGAAGGGCGTAAAGGATCAAAAGAACCATGAAACGGATGAGAGATATTATGAATAGAATTGGATGACATGGAGGGTTCTTGATCTTTCTTTATATTTTTTTCTTTATCATTTTTAGAGTCCTCTTCACATGGAGCCACTTCTAAGGACAAGGAAGCAGGTTGGGATTGTATGGAAGACTTTGGAAGAGATGGTGAAGGACTAGCTAAAGTAGGCATTATAGTGCATGAAGGCTTAGGCTCTTTAGGTTCAGCATTATTGAAAGTATTTTTAGCCAAGTGAAGGTTAGCTTGAGTTTCTTTAAGAGGTAGCCCTTGAGGATAAGTATAGGGAACCGCATGAAAAGCCTTAGGATCTTTGTTGGATAAAGGATTTATGAAATATTTGGAAGAGTAGGAAGCTTTAGGAAGTGTGTGGGTATTGGAGGAAGTAGAGGATGGAAGGGAACCATCACAAAACAAAGGTTCAACATTAATATGATCTTGCTTGAGAGCGCAACCTTTATTTTCAGCATGAGAACTTTTAGAGGAGAGATTCTTTTGACGTTTGAAATTAGCACGATAGATTTTCTCTTCCTCAGTAGGAATATTGTATTGTTCACAAAAATCATCAAAGAATTCTTCAAATTTAGAGTCATATGGATCACCATCACAGTCTACCCAATACGACTCCCCCTTAGAAATCACAAGTGTACAATGAGGATGATGCTTAGGAATAGAAGTTTCATGGGCATCACTACATTGTCCATCATCATAGTCATCATAGTCATCATAGGTGGGTGTGTCACTCTTTGTGGAAGAGACATCATAAGGACTATCACGTTGCTCTTTATGGTATGTCTTTTGAAGAGAAGTAAGAGTCTTGGGAAGAGTAGAAGAAGAATGAGATCGTGAAGAAGAGGAAATTGAAGAGTTAGTGGAAGAAGAAGACTTGGATAATGAGGAATGCGAATAATATTTAGAAGAGTCATGGTAAGATTTGGAAGATGAGGAAGAATGAGAAAACTTAGATGATGAAGAACGTTTAGAAGAAGGAGGTTGTGATATGATCATGTCTATGGTCCTAGCAAAGGCATCTAATTTAATCATCTTATCCTTTATTTTTGTCATAAGTTTATCACCCATGAGATATTTGGAAGGACTATTGGAGGAATAAAGATATTCTTCAAATTGAGCAATGAGATTAAGATCATCTATTCTCAAGAGAGGTTCCTTAGCAAGATAGTTGAAATTCATGGTTCTAGAAGAGGAGGAATTAATCATGGAAGAAATGAATAGATGAATAGAAGAAAGTAGACTAGATAGTAAGAGGAAAAGAATCAAGAAGAAGAAGAAGAAGAATTTCCCATGGGAATAGAAGACTTTAGAAGAACATGGGAAATGGAGAAGAAAGAAGAAGACTAAGAGTCAAACTTATGCAATTAATACCATAACATTCATTGAGATGTTGAGCAACATGACAGCACCTAAGATCTGACCTGGACTGACCAAGGAAGACCAAGCTTCTAAGGAGAACTCACTATAGTAGGACGGAACTTAGTTTCAATATTCCAATTAGATTTTTCAAAAGATTTTGCAATAATGATCAAGCACATAGAACAGCAACCAGAAAATTCAAGCAAGCAATCTTCAAGCAATGGGCAAGGGACAAAGCAACCTTGCGCATGAACAGAGATAGTGACTTAGTATGCTACTCCTTAAAGATTTTACTTGTGTATGTTCTTGAAAATGTTTTAGCAGGCACATAGAACACAACAACACCTTAAAAAGCTGTCTACAAGGATATACATGGCTTTCTAAAAGGAGTCCTTGATATACGCAGGGTACGTGAGGCCCAAATCCGTAGATGAGAAGAATCCAAAATCACACAGTCGGGGGGAGACGGTAACCCAAATCTCCTCCTTCACGTCTCAAAGGTATAAAGTTCTTTGAGGCTTAGCCAAGAGTGATATCAAACTCAATTCCCAAGAGAGGTGTCTTTCGATTCACCACCCGCTATTTATACTCCATCAAAACACGGGAGTTAAGGTCGTCCCTTGAGGTGGTGTGTCCCCAAGCAGGCCTTCTAAAAATAAAATTAAGTAATTCACTATCAAAAGTATTTAAAGCACTAAAGGTGGAACACTTAACTCTTCAAGTAAATGTGAAGTGAGTCCAAAAGTGGAACATTTAACCCTTTAAGCTAATGTGAAACGAGTCCAAAAGTGGAACATTTAACCCTTCAAGAGAATGTGAAGCGAGCCCAAAAGTGGAACATTTAACCTTTCAAGAGAATGTGAAGTGAGTCCAAAAGTGGAACATTTAACCCTTCACACAAACTCAAAGTGAGTCCAAATGTAGAACATTTAACTCTTCACACCAACTCAAAGTGAGTCCAAAAGTGGAACATTTAACTCTTCACACCAACTCAAAGTGAGTTCAAAAGTGGAATATTTAACTCCTCACATCAACTCAAAGTGAGTCCACACCTTAGAAAACAAGTGAGTTCCAAAAAGCACAAAAGGGTTGCCTAGTGGAGCAATTAACGCTTCTTTCCTGTAGACCCCTCCCCTTTAATGTGGCGCTGATCTTGCAACCATGGGGCAGAAACGAGGGGCTGGCAGATTAGCGAGTCCAATAACCCAAGATAGCAATCTAGATCAATCACAAGTAATCTAAAGTTGCTTATCAATACTACTCACAAATGACAAAGGGTTGAATCAATGGAATATTTAACTTTCCAAGCAAACATAGAGTGAGTCAACAAAGTGGTGCATTTAACTCCCTATGTAAACAAAGAATGAATCCATGCTCTCAATCACTCAATGAGATATTTGATATTGGAACCAAGAATTACTTAAGGTTTAAACACAAGCATTCACTTACACAAACTTGTATGAAAGAAAATCTATGTTCATTCATTTCCCATTAAGAGCATCAATTGAAATGTGTTCTATGAAAGCATGTAAACACTCAAGCCAAACACATGAGAGGTTCAATTTTAATCCCAAAATCCAAATGTTGTAGAGATGGAACAAAGTACCTGAAGCAATTTTAAGCATTTTCCATGAAAGCAAGAGCACCTTCAAAAAAAACTTGTTAGACCAACAAAAGGTTAGCAAAATCCAAAATCTAACAATGGTTAGCACATAAAAAAATCAAATAATCTACAAAAATAACTAATCAAATGACAAAATCTGAAAATGAAACCATCATGGTTGGATTAGGCTCAGAAAGACCTTTCCAATGATATATCACACTTTGATTTTCGATACCATTTGCAAAAAAATTTCAAAAATGGGTGCACGGATTTGAAAACACTGAAATTTTTCAAAATTTTCAAAAAAATAGCAGAGAACCCAAAACTTGCAAGATAGATAAAATAGCTCGAAAATAGCTCACTACCAGGTATAGGTGACAGTACAGTCACCAGAAATGTCATGCGACACTTCGCCTTATACAGGTGCGACACTTTATTTCTGGGCGATAGTTCACACTATATATGGGTGACAAAACTTCTCAAATAGTGCAACACTTTCTGTCAAAGGGGGCAACACTTTTAACTGGTGAAGTGTCACGCCACTATACAGAGAACTATCACACGACACTGGAAATGTGTCGCGCTGGTATACAGAGAACTATTGCACGACACTGGCAAAGTGTCGTGCGACACTCTGAGATAGAAAAACTAGAGACCGAAAATAAAGCCAAAAATTGATGAAATTTTTTGCGAAAATGCAAAAAATAAAGGACAAAGTTAATCTACTCTGCCCCACGGTGGGCGCCAAAAATGTACACACAAAAGTAGTGCACTTCTATGGATCCTTACATGCAAGGAAACTCAAGAATGAACCCTCACAAATCGATCTAGAGCTCTCTATGCATGGAGTTGCAAGATTATGAATTTGCTCTTGGCTAGAGCTATTGAGCTTGTGACCTTGCTAGTCAACCATACAATGAGAGATTCACAATGAAGACAAGGGAAACAATGCCAATATCCCCAAATGGAATCAAGATATGCAATGCAATGCAAATCTAAATGATGATGCAAAGTAGTCTATGAGATGACAATGCAAATTAAACTAAGAAATGAAATAGCAATGGATTACAATTCCCCTAGTTAAGCTATGTGAAGTTATCTATTGCATAAAAGAAACTAAGCTATGAAATGAAGCTATGGATTCTGTGATAATGCAAGAAATGAAGTCTAAACTATGAAGCAATGAAGAAATCCAAGAAAAGCTTGATGTAGCAATGATCTCCAAAAGCTCCAAATGCACCTAGAAAACCTACAGCATAACAATTGCATGAAAAAGATGGATATGCAAATGAAGGAGAGAGCTCTCCTTTTATAAGAAATGCAAAGGAATGGACCATGGAGATTAAGAGGCAAAAGTCTTAATCAGTGGTGGAGCTTGAAAGAGGAGCAATCCATGTGCATAAGTATCCTCCGATAGGAAAATAGGAGTTGACTTTATGTCCATATGAGACAAAAAGTGCTTTTCTCCTTTTCATAAAATAAGAATAATACTTTATTTGTGCAACTTAGGATAAGAGGAAAGTGGGAGCTTTTTATTTAATAAAAGGGGAGGAAATATTCCTTTTAAATAAATAAAGACTTAGGATAAAATGGTTAGCCCATAGGATAAAAATCCAATATATGATCGAAACTAAGATTTGATCAAGAAATTGATAATGTTGAAAATATTGATTATTGATAAAACTGATTCAGTATTGATAAATCAAATAAATGGGGTGCAAAGTCTAGGCGACCATTTTTGGGTGCATACAATTAGGACCTAATTAGACCCAATTAGACCTGTTAGGACCAATTAAATACACTTTTATGCCTAATTAGATCCAATTAGACCTAATATAACCTTAGACCCAATTAGACCTAAAATAACCTAATTAGAGCTTATTAGACCTAATATGACCTAACTAGATCCCAAAATGACCTAATTAGATCCAATTAGAGCTATTAGACCTAATAAGACATCATATGAACAATATGACCCCCTAATCATAATTATGACCTAATTAGAGGTCTATTAGTACCTAATTAGACCAATATGACCTATTAGGACTCAAAAAGACCCAATTAGACCTATTAGGACCAATTAGTTACACTTTGATGCCTAATCAGACCTAATTAGACTTATTAGACATCATATGAACAATATGACCTCTTAAGCATAATTAGATCTAGATTATGACCTAATTAGAGCTAATTAGAGGTCTATTAATACCTAATTAGACCAATATGACCTATTAGGACCTAATTAGACCCAATTACACCTACTAGGACCAATTAGTTACACTTTGATGCCTAATTAGACCTAATTAGACCTATTAGACATCATATGAACAATATGACTCCTTAAGCATAATTAGACCTAGATTATGACCTAACTAGACCTGATTAGATATCTATTAGTACATGATTAAACCAATATAACTCATTAGGACTTAATTAGACATAATTATACCTATTAGAACCAATTAGTTACACTTTGATGCCTAATTTGACCTAATTAGACCAATTAGACATCATATGAATAATAGGACCTTGTATGCATTTAGACCTAGATTATGACCTAATTAGACCTTATTAGAGGTCTATTAATACATAATTAGACCAATTATACTTATGAGGACTTAATTAGACTCAATCAGACCTATTAGGACCACTTAGTTACACTTTGATGCCTAATTAGACCTATTAGACATCATATGAACAATAGGACCCTGTAAGCATAATTAGACCTAGATTATGACCTAATTATAGGCTTATTAGTACCTAATTAGACTAATTAGACTTATTAGGACCCAATTAGACCCAATTAGACATATTAGGACCAATTACTTACACTTTGATGCCTAATTAGACCCAATTAGACATAAAATAACCTAAGTAGACCTAAAATGACCTAATTAGACCCAATATGACCTAATTAGACCTAAAATGACCTATTCAGACCTAGTTAGACCTAATTAGACCAATTAGATATCATACAAACAATAGGACCCCTTAAGCATAATTAGACCCTAGATTATGACCTAACTCAAGACAAAATCAAAGGTCTATTAATACCTAATTAGATAAATATGACCTATTCGGACCTAATTAGACCCAATTAGACCTATTAGGACTAATTAGTTACTCTTGGATGCCTAATTAGACCCAGTTAGAGCTAACATGACCTAATCAGACCTAATATTACCTAACTAGATCCCAAAATGACCCAATTAGACCCTATTAGACCTAATATGACCTATTGGGACCTAATTAGACCTATTAGGATCTAATTATAACTAATTAGACCAATTAGACATCATATGAACAATAGGACTCCTTAAGCATAATTAGACCTAGATTATGACCTAACTAGATCAAATTAGAGGTCTATTAGTACCTAATTAGACCAATATGACCTATTAGGATTTAATTAGACCTAATAAAACCTATTAGGACCAATTAGTTACACTTTGATTCCCAATTAGACCTAGATTATGACCTAAGAATGATTAATAGGACTGTATACAGAGGAAATTTTATTCAAACTTTTGTTTAATAATTTTAACTTTCTATGTAGGAAATGCTCAAGAAGCACAACCTTCTGAAGTTGGAGAAGGGTCATCACAAGCTCAACAAGCCCAACCTTCAGAAGTTTCAGAAGAGTCATCGCAAGCTCCACAAGAACAAACTTCAGAAGTTGGGGAAGGGTAATTGCAAGCTGAACAAACACAACTCTCAGAATATAAAACAAGTACACATCTCTCTCTCCCTCTCTCACTGACTCTCTCTCATTGTCTTGATTTAGTCTCTTTGTGTTGAATATGCATTTTGGGTCTTTCCCCTTAAGACTATTGGTTTTTTTGTGTATGTGTATCCTTTGACGAGGAAATGTTGGACAAGGGGCTTCCCAAGGTGAAGTAATAGACTTTTCAGAAGGATCAACCCAAGGTCAAGTAACTATTTGTTTCTCTCATTAGTTTATTAATTATTACCTTTGACATGAGATTGTTTCTACTTATTTCATCAAGGTCCCCTTAAGATGAGCTATAAAGAGATTTTATTAATTTTGTTTTTAGCTGAAGTGCAAGAAACAAATGAGAATGTTAGTTTACCCGAACAATTGAAGATAAAAATTAATCGTGAAAGCATAGATCATTTAATTGAAATGGATTTGGAATAATTCACAATTTGAGAATCTTGATACACTTAAAAAAGCCAACTATTATCAATTACACTTCTTAACTTGATGAGTTAAAAGAGAAATTAAAATTTTTGGGTGTAGATGCAAGTTTGAAAAAGACAAAACCATAGAACATACAAAAAATATTGTTGAAAATGTTAAGGATGGTTTGCATTCCATTGGGAAAACAACTAGATTTGCAAATAGGTCCATTTTAAAAAGAAGGATACTGACATCTATTTTAAATAAAAACATGTCTCAAAAAATAAAAATTTCTTCACTTTCATCTCATTTCGGGTACAATAGGAAGACTAACACATTATTTGAAAAGAAGAATCAATTTGGATGATACTACATTAGAAGGTAATTGGGAACTAATGTGTAGAGCTCCTTACTCTAATAGGATTAAGGAAATAGTTAGGAAGTTGGTTACAACATTTTGGACTAATCATACTCATCCTTCACCAAATACAAGAGATGTTATCAAGAAGAGGACGGGGCCTAAGGAATATTTAAAATGCACAAAACATTGGTTGGACACCACACAACATTAATTGTATCTCTCATTTTATAACTCAAATCCCGACATTAAGATTGGACAAATAATATTCGAAAGATTAAAGCCATTTTTTCTAAAGATAGATGATAGAAGAAAGTGGTGGCTCTCAAAATAATTTTCCTAAACGTCCAAGCCAACTCATAGCATCAATCTTATATAACAAATCAATTGATCACAAAATACCTGAAATAGATTGCATAGAGGAACTTTTCAAACATGCAGGGATTTCACTATATTTCCTTTGAGAGTTGAAGATACTCACATGACAAGGATGGTAAAATGTAAGAGTTACAAGTATATAAAGTTTGAAACAAAAGTTGGAAAAGAATCAACAAGTTTGGAATATGTAGAGGAAGAGATACCTATTGCAACATTTATAGAGAATTTTCATAAATTAATTCCACCATATATACATCATGTTTTTTTTCACTAAGTGGAAAGTAGAATAGTTCCAAATACTAAAAGAAACTTTTCTAGTTGGAAAAATTTTATCGATTGTTGACTTTGTACAAAATTACTCTTTTGTTTCTCAAAAATAAATTCAAGCATAATACTACTATACAAAGCAAGTCACTATCATGGTACATGTTTCTTATTACTAGATATGTCATTTGTTGAAAAGTCATTTCCTAAACCAATTATAATGATTCCTATCCTTCCTAAACTAATTCAAGGAGTTAGGTATCTAAATCATGATTCCAACACCACTGATGACATTGAAAACGGAGTTACCGAACTCAAGTTATGATGAAAAGAGTTAATGTTTATCTAAATGCATATAAAGGGAAATTCAAATTTAACATGAGTAAACCCTAAGAAAAACCCTAACAAAACCCTAATTTTGACTATAAATAAGGAAAAGGAAGTCATACTTAATTATTCTTATCATTTTCATATTCGAAGAGAGAAAGAAAGATGTTGAGGAGAGAAGAACTTCGAGCGACACACATGGAGATCTTGAGATAGTGCCTAGCTACCAGATGACCACTTCCCGAGGTGAGTTTCTATTTTTTTCTATTTCTATATTTCAAAATTTCTTGATTTTTGTAGGCAAGGTTGACCCTGACCTAGTTATGTTAACCTTGACTCAAAAAGGTCGACATGAACTGGAAGGTCTCCACCTTGTCTAGGGTGAGGTCATCCTGAACCCAAAAAGGTTGACCCTGACCCATGAAAGTTGACCTTGACCCATGAAGGTTGTCCTTGACCTAACTAAGGTTGACCTTGACCTAACCAAGTTAGATTTATAATTTTTATGTTGTAGAATGCTAATATAATGTTTTTTTGTGCTGACAGGACCTGCCTCATCTCCAAGAGCATCTCTTTGGAGGGTTACTAGGGGTTATTAGAGAGAAAATTTATGAGATGAATGAGGATGAGATTGAGTTGCTAAGAGACATAGGGCTATACTGGGTAACAATCCTACCATAGATTAGATTTCAATGATCCATGTTATCAGCTCTGATAGAGAGGTGGGATGAGGATACATGCTCCTTTCATCTTCCCTCAGGTGAGATCACTGTGACACTAGAGGATGTCTACAAAATCTTATGGCTTTTAGTTTAAGGTGACCCTGTTAGACTGAGAGCATAGCAAGGTTCTGAGGAGATCCATGCAGATGCAGAGTGTTATTTGGGACGGGTTCCATACATGCAAACCTAGTTAGATCAGATCACTTTATCATCCATACTAGCAGACCCTACACCTTTAGTATGAAGAGTGATACTATGTATACTATCCTTGGTTCTGGTACCCAACACAAAGGGTACAATATTTTTTGCACTTTTCATCCATCTTGTATGGAGGATGGAGAGTGATAAGATTGTCAACTCATGGGGTCACAGTATGTTGGCCCATTTATACTACGAGCTATGTTAGTTGGTGAGATATCAAAGAGAGAGTCTTTCGGTATGCAAGCTTTTGCAAATTTGGTTGTTTGAGCATTTTGCATGTACATGACCACAAGGTGTTCCAGTGATGGTAGATGCTAGCACACTAAGAGGGTTTGCTTATCCTTTGAGAGATGTCTAGTAGTTCAGAGATATCCTCTATTGGAGGGTATGTCTAGACCATATTCCAAGCATATATATGATATGGAGACCCTACTGTCGGATGATAGAGTGGCCTGATACATGACAATAGATGAGACATTCATAGTAGCACAAGCTTCTAGAGGGTCATTAGAGTCACACAGTGATGCCATACTACTATGATCGAGTGATGAAATAGTTCAGCCTTTTATAGGGAGTCCTCGGAGTGGTACCTCATTATGCACATCCGATGAGGTACTATCAAAGACCCGATGCCATACACTGACCATCAGTAATAGACATAGTAGATAGTGATGCCTATGAGACATAGGATATAGAGGTGCCATTAGATGTGGCCTACTCAGGCATGAGCCAAGAATACTTAAGGTATTGGAGTCTAAAGGGAATCCATTCCATCTTCCTTGAGGATTATCCTATAGGTGATCCATGCCTTTCAGAGAGGACACACTAGGATAGTGGCATAGAAGAGGAGGATGAGGATCATAGAGATGAGGAGGAGCCCATATCAGAGGGAGACCCCTTGGAGGAGGAGAGAGTAGAGGAGATACCCCCAGATGGTGATACTGGTATAGATGTGCACATTTTTCATGCATCACCACTAAGATCATGATGACCTCCATGAGCCCATACAGAGACACCACCACTGAGACCTACACAAAGTGAGCATGGAGAGAGTAGTCACTCCATGCCCCCACCATCTAGATCCTTTGGTGATGCGCAGGAGAGAGATCCAGGTATGGAATATGAAATTTATTGAAATGTAACTTAATTTCTAAGAAAAGTGCATCAAATTGATAAATGTGTTTCCATTCTACAGCTAGTGTAGCGGAGTGGAGGAGTTTTGTGTCTGAGGTTTTGAAGGATACATGTATATCCTACTGACTACCAGCTAGAGAGTGAGAGTCTTCCATTGGTCACAGAGATCCCAACATGCATGCTGATATCTTTGCATGTGTCCAATGAGAGCCAAGATTGTGCAATGAAAGAGAAGATAAACTAATGGACAAGCTACAATGGGCCCAAGAGCGCATGTGTGATATGATCATATCGAGTAGCCACTCATGGACTACTGGTCATAGATCTACTACTTCTCATCATAGATCAAAGCATAGAGATAGATAGAGTGATAGATAGGACCATGGGCCACATATGTATAAAAAATGAAAAGATTTTTATGACTGAAAAACTTTCTCTACTAATTATTTCTATGTTTTATTACTATATTTTTATCAATATAAAACTTAAC
The DNA here is from genome assembly GCA_027943335.1 of Chamaecyparis obtusa. NCBI lineage: Eukaryota > Viridiplantae > Streptophyta > Pinopsida > Cupressales > Cupressaceae > Chamaecyparis > Chamaecyparis obtusa. The sequence goes on along the minus strand of BSBK01012286.1, from coordinate 32,488 downwards.
AAAAAGAAAGAAGGTGCATAAATGTATTCAAATGTAATTTTACTGAGACTACATAACCTATAAAACAAACATAATTATTTTATAAGAAATACATAAATACACAGAGAAAGAAGGAAAGAAATTATGGACAATAACGTTTAAGATGCATAATATTGATAGGTTCCTTAAGAGAAACACCATCCATATCAGCAAGTTTATAAGCACCTGAACCAAAGTCTTCAATCACAATAAAAGGTCCAAGCCAATTAGGGCTAAACTTTCCTTTTTCGCCAGGTAAAACATTCACATTTCGTTGATTTTTGTATAGGACTAGATCACCAAATGAAAATTTATGTTTAATAACTTTATGATTATATTGCTTCTGAAGAGTTTTATGATAAGCTTTTATATGTTCCAAAGCATGTATTCATTGTTCATCCAACATTTCTAATTCTTGTAAGCATTGTTCTCAAAATGTATCCTTGTCAGTTATGCCATGAAATGAAACACGTAAAGAAGGTATCTCTAATTACAAAGGCATAACAGTATCAGTACCATAGACAAGATTGTAAGGAGAAGTACCCATAGAAGTATGAACACTAGTCCTATAAGCCCATAAAGCATAGGTCAATTGGGTATGCCAATCTTTCGCATGCTTGTTAACTATTTTTCTCAAAATTTGTTCAATGATATTATTCGATGCTTTAGCTTGACCATTAGATTGAGGATAATAAGGAGTTGAAAATCTATGTTGAATTTAATATTTCTCCAAGAATTTTGTGACTTCTTTGATCTTAAAAGAGGTACCATTATCCAAAATTATTGTCGAAGGAATACCAAATCATGTTATAATATTCTTAAGGATGAAATCATTGATAACATCTAAGGTTTTTGAATGAAGAGGGAAAGCTTCTACCCACTTCATAAAGTAATCTATAGTAGTCAGGATGTACGTATGTCCTTGAGAAGAAGCTGGTGAGATTTCTCCAATAAGGTCAAAACCCCAAGTACTAAAAGGCCATGGAGAAACTTGATTATGAATCTCATGAGCAGGAGCATGAATAAAATTACTATGTTGTTGACATTGAGGACATTTCTTAATAAACATGAAAGAATATTGTTCCATTGTTTACCAAAAATATCCCATTCTAAGAAGTTTATTAACCAGAGATTTTCCACCAAAATGTACCCCACAAGAACTAGAATGAGCTTCTGCCAAAGCTATGGGAATTTCGATTCTATTAAGACATCTTAATAGTAAACCTTCATAAGAAAATTTGTAAAGTGTGTCTCCTAAAATGATGTAATGTTCTCCAAGCTTCCTAATACGATTACACGTGTTCCTTGTTACTGATTCGGGAAAAGTACCATCTTTCAAAAAATGAAAGATATGAGAATACCATTCATCCAAATGCCAATTAAAACAATTAGAGGTAATCTTATTAGAAATTGTAGGGTTTTTAAGAGTTTTATAGTAAATTGAAAATTTGCAATGTTATTCACAAGACAAACCAAAGAAGTTGTGCTTTCCATAGCGTCCGCATGTCGATTATCCTTCCTAGGTAAAGTTTGAATTGTATAAGAAGAGAATTGTGAAAGAACCTCAATAGACAAATCTCTATACTTTTTCATTTTATCATTCTTAGCCTGATAACCTCCCTTAATTTTTTCAACAATCAATTGTGAATCTCCATAAATTTGCAAGTGTTTGATGTTAAGGGATGAAGTTGCTCAAAGGCCAGCTATAAGAGCTTCATACTCTGCAATGTTTTTGATTAAGTAAAATATATTTTATAGGGTGCCTGAAACCCACAAGATTAGAATAGAAAAAAATAAGAGGCAGGCCACAGAAAGGCCAAGGTCAGAAAACCATAGCCAAACAAAATGGGCCAGGCTAGAGACAACCAGGGCACCACCCAGAAGATGGACATAAAAAAGGAAAAAAATAAGAGTGGCACAAGAGAAGCAGCAACACCTGCCCACCAAACGAGCAATTAAGATTGTAAGATTTCTCCCTTAGTACACTAGAATCAATCCTTATTAAGGATACTCTTTACTTCTTTGGGAAAGTCATCACCATTATGCTAGGTCAGCTTAGCATCCTTAGTGATAGCCAATTGGCAAACCAGTCTGCCACCCCATTGGCTTCCCTATACACATGGGAGATGAACAACTTCTCAAAGGAGTTAAGAATGGCCTGAGTTTTAGCTATAATGTTGGCTATAGTCCAAGAGGGAGGGTGAGAAAGGTTGAGGCACTTGATAATGTTCATCGAATCACCTTCTAGCCAAAGCCACTTAACCCCTTGATCTTTAGCAAGTTTGGCTACTTGAAGAGCTGCGTAGGCTTCAGCATAGTGATTTGTCTGAGCATCCAGGGGGAGACTGATAGCTGTAGTGCCAATGCTAAAGCTGTTTTGGATTATTCCTCCATTTCCAACAAGACCAGGGTTACGTTTCGCCGTGCCGTCAAAGTTGGATTTGGTCCAACCAGTAGGAGGACTAGTCCACACACAATTCTATCTTTTTCCCTAAGTAGCTGCCCAAGCCTTTCCTGCAAGAGGGTTAGATCTACCATAGTAGAGAAAATTATCCTTAACAACATGAATGATTTTTTCAAAGATAATTTTAGAAGGAGAGGAACAATCATGAAAGATGCAGTTATTGTGCTCTTTCCAGATCCCCCAACAAAAATGAGGAAGAATCTAGGTACAAAGTAATCGGAAGTCCTGATCAAACCTTTTGAAGTCCCATTGGGAGAAGAGATCGCTGAAAGACAGGGGAAAACACCAAGAGAGATTCAGGACCAAAAAGAGGAGTTGCCAAATTTGACTAACAAAGAAGCAATGAATGAAAAGGTTAGATACTCTACAATGTTATTAGTACAAGGAAAGTTTAATTTGTACAATAAAGGGATGAATTTTTTTATAGGAGGGATCAAGATAATACCAACACCAGAACTTGTCTAAGATCTAGACCCATTAAAATATAGCTCCCAAACATCATCTTGTAGAATAGCTAGAATATTTTCATCAGGGAATTCTATTGAAGTAGAGCATGTATCAGAATGAGGACAAGGAGCTTCAGCCAAATAATCTGTTAAAGCCTGTCCCTTAATTGACTTCTGAGAAATGAAATTAAGATCAAATTCTATAAGTAACATCACCCACTTTGCCAAACGGCCAGAGAGATTAGTTTTTGAATAAAGATGTTTTAAAGGATCAAATTTAATAATCATATTAACTTCAACATTTAAAAGATAATGCCTGAGTTTTTGGTAAGCATAAAATACAACTAAGCATTGTCTTTCCAAATCTATGTATCTTGTTTCATAATCAAGTAAAGTTCGACTAATGTAATACACAACTCTTTCCTTACCTTCACTATCATATTGAGCTAACAATGCATTGATCACTTTCAAAGTGGCTAAAGTATACAAATGAAAGGGTTTATCAAATTTAGCCAGTTGCAAGATAGGAGGATTGCCAAGATACTCCTTAAATTTCTCAAAGGGTTGTTTACATTCGTCATTCCAAGAGAAAGTAGTATCCTTTCTAAGCAAGGAAGTAAAAGAAATAGTTATATTAGCTAATTGGAAACAAAGTGATGAATAGCTTGAATGTTTCCTTATACACTTCATAACTCAGAAATATTCTTAGGAGGAGGCATATTAACAATAGCTTCAATCTTGTTAGTATCTACTTCTATGCCTCGCTTAGAGATTATAAATCCTAATAATTTACCCGAATCAACTCCAAAGACACATTTCTTAGGATTCAACCTCATGTTGTAACTTCTAATTCTTTTGAATATCTCTTGTAAAATGCTAATATGATCTTTTCTTTGTATAGATTTTTCCAAGATATCATCCACATATTCCTCAAGAATATTATGAATGTAATCATGAAAAATCAAGGTCATAGCTCATTGATAAGTTGCTCCCACATTTTTTAACCCAAAAGGCATCATGAACCAACAAAATGTTCCCCAAGGTGTTATAAATATAGTTTTGAATTAATCTTCAGGAGGAATAAAGATTTGATTATAGCACGAAAAACCATCCATAAAAGATAATAAAGCATGACCCGCTGTTGAATCTACAATCATATCAATATTAGGTAACAAGAAATCATCTTTCAAGGATGCTTTGTTTAAGTCTCTAAAGTTAGTACACATCCTTATCTTGTTTTCTCCTTTTGACATAGGTACAATATTTAAAATCTAGTCTAAATAATTAATAGAATGAATAAATCCAAAAATCAATAATCTTTCAATTTCAGACTTAACTAATAAAGCAATTCACGGATTCATCTTTTGAATTTTCTACTTCATAGGTTTCACATTTGGTTTGAGAACAATGTTGTGAGTAACAATCTTAGAATCTATGCCCGACATATCTGAATATGTCCAAGTAAAATGTCCTTAAATTCAAGTAAAAGCGAAACCAATTGATTATGTTCATCCTAATTCAAACATTTCCCAATTTTTATCATCTTTTTAGAGTCAATTTCATCCATTTGAATATCGACAGTCTCAGTTATTAGAAAATCACTTTGTATCGAAGAATCCCTTGTTAAAGGAGAAATATTTTGTTCATCATGTTCTCCAAAATAAGCATCTATACTTAAACAATAAGGCTTCTGTCATTTGTGATGAAACTTAGGTAAGTCTTCATAAACCCCTAAAAAATCCACTAAGGCTTCATCTTCAAGAAAGATATCCAAAGTAGGTCTTTGATTAATGTCAAGGAGGAGTGGATTAACCAACTTCAACTGTCCCCCATAGATATGATTAACATTAAGAGGAAAAATTGATGGTTGTCTATAAGGATTAAATCCTAATCCATATGTATGATCATAAATTTCATTATCCAAAGGCACTTGTATACCTTGCTCATATTTACCACATCCTTTTCCATTAAATCCTGACTTTTTAAGCAGATGATAACAAGAACCATATCTATTAGCCATATCAAATGAAGTCCAAGGAGCAACATATGTCACAATATCATAGCAATCAGGTTTTATTGTTTCAATTGTTTCTTCAATCGAGGCGGCAACAAAGTTACTTTTTAATTCCTCAAAAAGTGGGGAAGGAGTAAAATTTTTTTTTTCAAATTCACTATGTTGCTTCATAAATTCCAAATCAGAGACCTTATAATCTCCAATGAAAGTAGGATTAAAGTCCAATGTTCCCCAATCATCCTCAATCAAAGAAGAAGATGGAGCTTCAGGTTGTTTTATCTCAGGTTGTTTTTCAATCTCTTTTCTTGGTTGAAGAGGCTTAGAGACTTTAACATATTTTGCATTTAGGCAAGGATTCAATGCATCATTCATATGTAATGTGTACTTTAAGTTTTTATAAATGAACCTAACCTTGTGATAAAGAGTAGAAGGAACTACATGCATAGTATGTAACCAAGGTCTACCTAGAAGAAGGTTATAATTGAGAGGTCGAGGCATAACATGAATAGGTGTATTTAGAATAACTAGACCAAATTTAACATGTAAGGTAATAATGCCCAAAGTTCTTTTTGGGTGAACCCACAATAGTGGGTTACACTTTTTTGCTTGAATGGACACCAGTGAACTCTATATTTTGAGAAAAAATTTCAGATTCGGATGCATATTGTCATTGAACCATTCAAAATCGGAGGATGAAGTAAATTGGAGTCTTTTAGGATTTTTTGTCTAGATTCTAAATATATTTTTTAAAATTTATTTGAATACTTTTTTCTTTCTCCCACAAAAACTGGTATGGTGTTGAAAAGGTCATTTTCAAATAGTAACATTGTTTTCATAGAGCATAACTTTTTTTGTAAAATAGATATGAATGCGATTCTTTTGAATTTAGTTTTGTAACATGCATATGGAGGGCATGCAATTGGTTTGATGACATTATCACTATTATTGCATATTTTATTAACATTTCAAGTTGAGTAAACCATAATTTTGATGTACCTTGACTACATAGCTTATAACTTATTGTGTATTTATCAAATTTCAATTTTTTTTTTTAATAGAAAGTAGACTCGAATACAGAGGGCACTGTTATTTTTCAAAAAAAAATTCCTTTTTTTACTATTTTTCATTGAACGTCAAACTCAGAGGTTTATATCTGAAAAAAAATGTACATTCATTTAATGTCAAAAACCATACACAATAAATTCAAAAATAGTCAAATATATAAATTCAATAATAGTAAAAAATGTAAATCTATTTGATCAGCGTGCTTGATGCCCGAAGCCATGAAATTCTCATAATTTTTTCAAAACTTGCAACCATGGCCTAAACCAGGCACTTTCGATAGAAAGTTGTATCATCTTAAAATGGAAGCACTTCCATGATAAGAGAATTTATCCCTCCGAGTAAGTGGTTTGGGGTCATGTTAAGTGCCTTGATTGGGTCTTTGCATGTATTTGGCTTTTCTCCCTGCTTTCCACTTCTTCCCTGCACTTGATTTCTTCATTCTAGGTGAAATTAGGGTTAGGATCTTAAGGATTCTCCTGAATTTCCCTCTTCCATGGCTCTATTTTATAGGTAGGATTTAGAAATGGATCCTCCTGGCCTTCATTTTAGTAATCATAGGATTTTATGTCTATTCCTAATATTATGTCCTGTTCTAGCATCATTTCTAGGTTTCTGGGCATCCTTGGGACCTCCTAATTCAATTTTGAGCCAACCTAAGAAAAAGGTCAATGTCTTAGGTTGACCTTGACTAGGTTAGGGTCAATGTCAACTTTGACCCCTTTCTCCAAAATTTTAAATTCCAAAATTTTCAGGCTTCAGGCTTTTAGGCAATTTATTTTCCCACCTTTGGGTCGGCCATTTCGGGTTTCGGGATGGTAAATCCTTTAATTTCATTTAATCTAGGTATATTTTCTAAAGGCGAGGACCTAATTGGGATTTAATTCTCCAAGGTGGCCCATCTAGAGGAGTGTGCCCTAGATCACTATAAAAGTAGGCCTTCCTCTCTCATTTTCACATCACATCTCATCCAAGCAAGCTATCATCAAGTTTTCTCAATCAAGTCTTCAAGCTCTCAAAGTGAAAGCAAGTCTTCAAGCATTAAAGTGTTCAAGCATTCATCCATCAAGGAGATCCATTGTTAGCTATTGAAGGATTCAATCTCTTTGGAGCCCCCTTTGATGTTCCATTCTTCTCCATTTATTCAAGCCTTCTCATATGCAAAGATCAAGTCAAGATTGGTGTTGAAGATCAAATACCATTGATTGGAGACATCCTACATCCATTGAAGCATTCCTACTTGTGGATTTGAGGATTCAAATCCTCTACAAGGACTTCAACATAAGCGAGGTGATTTGTTTCAATTACTTTGTTTATGCACAATACATTTCAATTCAATTTCAAGGTTAATTCCTAAACTGGGGTTTGACTAAGGCAAACCCCCCATACAACAAAAAACCCCATTTTCTTGCAGGTACAGGTGTGGAGTTTTAGATCTGAGAGAAAATTTGGATACCCTTTTCGGCCATCTTCCGAGATCTACAAACAAAATTTGAATCGGACTTCAAATAAAGAATGTGGTATTTGACCTTTTATGAGGGTTAAACCCGAGTTGAGCCATCTTGAGGAAATATTTAAAGATTCCAAGATGCAAAGATGAGTAAAACCATAATCAAGATTCCATTCAAGCTATAGAGGCTCTTAAGAAAGTTCTCCATGATAGTGATCAAGGTGTTAACGTCTTGCATGGTATTACTCATCTTGTGCATTCCAATGTTAAACCTTTAGCTCAAGAAGCTCAAGATTTAGGGTTAAATCCTCCTATCACTAGTGTTGAACCTCTTTCTAATCCTTTACCTAGTATTCCTATCTATACTCCTTCTTTGGTGACTGTGACAGTTCCCTCTGTTCCTATGAGTGTTCCTCCTGTGTCCCTTCCTATATCACAACCTTCATATCATAATGTTCCTTTTACTTATTCCAATCCACTTCCAACTATAGTTCCTAGTGTTCCTCCAGTCATGTCCTCTATTCCTGCAGCTTCTTACACTTTACCTAGTGTGTCTAATGTTGGTACTCCTCCTATTTCCTCTAATGATTCAACCATCATCATTTTGGCTCAAACCATGTCATCCTTACAACAACAACTTGCTTCCTTAACTCAAAACAAGTTTAGTATTCCTACATGTGACATGGGAAGTCCCTTGTCCCGAGATATTATTCATACTCCTGTTCCTCAGCAAGGTGAGATGCCTCGTCTTGAGAATTATAATGGAAAAGGAGATCCTATTCATAATGTTAAAATGTTTCAAATCCTTTGTAGTGATTATGCTCATGACCATAGGATTTTAGCCAAACTATTTGCTAGAACCTTTCGTGACAAGGCCTTACAATGGTACTATTCCTTGCCTCCTTATTCAATTGATTCCTTCCCACAACTTGCTAATGCCTTTATTCAACAATTTTAAAATAATATTGGTCTGCAAGTGTCATTAACTAATTTAATGCATTGTAAACAAAGTGCTAAAGAAAAATTGACTGAATTTATTGGTAGATTTAATCATTTGCATGCTCAGATTTCCTATCCTACTCCTAATATTGATATTCAACATATTTTTATTTCAAATTTGCAAAAGGATATTAGAGAAGAGATTCTACTTACTGAATTTACCTCTTTTCAACAACTTTGTGCAACACTTCATCATTATCAATTACAAGTGAGTCAATTTGAGAGTACCACTCCAATGGCTCCTATTCCAGTTGATAAGAGTGATGCTGCTCCTAATCCAAACAAGTTTAAAAAATTCAATAATTATGTCAAGATAAACAAACAAGTGAATGCAGTTTCTGATCAGGTTGTTGTTGCATCTCATAATGCCACTTCTGCATCCATTGCTTTTCGATTGAATCATAGGTTTACTCCTCTTTCTGAAACCTTACATGCTATTATGAATAGGTTGCTAGCTACTAATGATTACTTCACCTCCTATCCAACCTCTTTTACCTATTACAATTGCATCTAAATCTTTTGATCAAAATTATTTTTGTCAATATCATCATCAGAATGGTCATGATACTGAGAGATGTTATTCTTTAAAACACAAGGTTCAAGATCTAATCTATTCTAAGGTTTTATGTGTTGATAATCTGGATAGTAGTGGGAATCGATCTGTCTCTCCTCCTAATCAGAACCTTCAAATATATATGAACCCTTTATCTATGCATGATACTAATAATATTGCTCAACCATCTACTATGGAAATTGTGTATGATTCAAAGATGGATGATCTCAGTCATGTTGTTAATCAAGTGGAGCATATTGATAAGTCTATATCTCCACCTCAACCTTCACCTCAAGTTCACTCTCAACATCAACCTAAACCTAAAGTGAAACCTCAACCTAAACCTTGACAACAATTCAAGAATAAAAGACCTTGGGAAATTTTTATTACCTTTGATGACTCTGAGATTATTAAGGCTCCTGATGGTCCCCTTTACATTGCTGCTAGGGTTGCTTAGATACCTACTCGTGGTTGTCTTGTTGATCCTACCTCCTTAGTCAATGTTATCACTGAAGAAAATCTTTTTATGAAAAGTTTACAATGTGACTTCTATGACACATCGAATGTATGGATTCAAACTTGTAATGGTTTTCTTTATCCATCATTTGGTTCTATTACTTTACCGGTTGAACTTTTTGGAAAATTTGTGAACACTACCTTTGTTGTGGTTCCTACTTCTGATCAATTTCAAGTTAAGCTAGGTTTACTACTTTGGGGAATGATCATATATATATTATCTTATGATCATACTAACCCCATGGTAGGTAGATCCCTTTTGTGTTATCTATATGTTTCTATGATTTTTCCCTTGATTTGTCTTCATCTGGGGGCATCTTGACATGGAAACGTAATCAGTGGAGTTGTTTATGTTTTCGTTAAAGCCATTGCTCCTGTTAAAGTGTCAACAATGACTTTAACATGGGGGCATATGCTCTGCTCACCTGTCGCACACACACACTTTTCAATATGCACATATTTTTCAAGATACTTCTTTTCCCTTTTTGGATTAGTAACTAATCCTTAAAGCACAGATTTATATTTTAGGATCTCTTGATCCCTCTAGTTTCAAATATACATATATATTATGATCACTTAAGGTCGGAAGTGTCCTTAAGATTGGATCTCTTTTGTTTTTATTTTTGGTTTTATTCTTATGAAATAGAATATTCCTAAGGATAAATCCTTGATGGGTTGACTAGTGAGTAGCCACATTCACTAGGTGGTTCAATTGCATCTTTCTAGTTGCACCATTTTCCTGTGTGGTTCACAATGGGACATAAGTTCTCATTGGGTGAGGTAATCACACCTTCTTTCTCTCTCTAGAGATGTCTCTCTTATTATGATCTAGGAGTCGATGAAGATTTGAGTCTCTGGGGGCTTAAGGTTTCTCTTTGTCCTTTGGATTACAATAAGATTATCTTTTTATTCTGATCTCCTTTACCAAGAGTTTGCATTGAGTCCATACTCTTGCTAAAGTGGGGGCTTAATGTATCATCTTAAAATGGAAGCACTTCCATAATAAGAGCATTTAGCCCTCTAAGTAAGTGGTTTGGGGTCATGTTAAGCACCTTGATTGGGTCTTTGCATGTATTTGTCTTTTCTCCCCACTTTCCACTTCTTCCCTGCACTTGATTTCTTCATTCTAGGTGAAATTAGGGTTAGGATCTTAAGGATTCTCCTGAATTTTCCTCTTCCATGGCTCTATTTTCTAGGAAGGATTTAGAAATGGATCCTACTAGCCTTCATTTTAGTAATCATAGGATTTTATGTCTATTCCTGACATTCTGTCATGTTCTGGCATCATTTCTAGGTTTCTGGGCATCCCTGGGACCTCCTAATTTAGTTTTGAGTCAGCCTAAGAAAAAGGTCAATGTCTTAGGTTGACCCTGACTAGGTTAGGGTCAATGTTGACTTTGACCCCTTTCTCCAAAATTTCAAATTCCAAAATTTCCGGGTTTTGGGCTTTCAGGAAATTTATTTTCCCGCCTTCAGGTCGGCCATTTCGGGTTTCGAGAAGGTAAATTCTTTAATTGCATTTAATCTAGGTATATTTTCTAAAGGTGAGGACCTAATTGGGATTTAATTCTCCAAGGTGTCCCATCTAGAGGAGTGTGCCCTAGATCACTATAAAAGGAGGCCTTCCTCTCTCATTTTCACATCACATCTCATCCAAGCAAGCTATCATCAAGTTTTCTCAATCAAGTCTTCAAGCTCTCAAAGTGTAAGCAAGTCTTCAAGCATTCAAGTGTTCAAGCATTTATCCATCAAGGAGATCCATTGTTAGTTATTAAGGGATTCAATTTCTTTGGAGCCCCCTTTGATTATCCATTCTTCTCCATTTATTCAAGCCTTCTCATATGCAAAGATCAAGTCAAGATTGGTGTTGAAGATCAAATACCATTGATTGGAGACATCCTACATCCATTGAAGCATTCCTACTTGTGGATTTGAGGATTCAAATCCTCTACAAGGACTTCAACATAAGCGAGGTGATTTGTTTCAATTACTTTGTTTATGCATAATACATTTCAATTCAATTTCAAGGTTAATTCCTAAACTGGGGTTTGACTAAGGCAAACCCCCTGTACAACAAAAACTCCCATTTTCTTGTAGGTACAGGTGCGGAGTTTCAGATCTGAGAGAGAATTTTGATACCCTTTTCAGCCATCTTCTAGAATCTGCCAACATAATTTGAATCGGACTTCAAATAAAGAATGTGGTATTTGACCTTTTATGAGGGTCAAACCTGAGCTGAGCCATCTTGAGGAAAGATTTATGGGTTTTCTCTATCTCGGCATTTCCAGTCCAAGACAAGTTTCAGATTTTCCTGAAAGTGTACACAGACACCAGAATTCAACATTTTCTAGATCTACCCTAATTTTGAGGTTAGTAGTTGTATTTCAATTATTCTATATTCTAAACATAATCCTCCACATTTGGGGAAATATTAGATTTACTCTCTCTTCCTACTCTTTTTCCATAAATTGATTTGATTGTGTATTAACCTCTAGGTTGATCAAATCAGATCTCTTCATTGGGGAATTTGGGTTTGAGAATAGGTCTCATATTTCCCCCTTTACATTTGAATAGAGGTGAATCCATTTTACATCTATTCAAAAGTACTTTTGATCGAAACTTTTGACTTTCGATCGAAAGTACTTTCTATCAAAAGTACTTCCCCAAAAAAAGCAATTTGTAGTCATTACTAAACTACTTTTGATAGAAAGTCAGTTAGTTTCTATTGAAAGTTAACTTTGACTTTCGATAGAAACCTATGTCGGCCTTCTTGGTGTCATTTCCAGTTAATAAGGATTAGGTATAAATAAATGTATATATTTTTCATTTCATAAATCTGAAAGCTGTAAAATAATTTGTATTTAGGAGAAGGAAGACATTTTGGCACAGAATAATTTTCTAAGTTGTGATGGCAAATAAAAAGAGAAGGCTAAACAAAAGTACATGACATTATTCAGAAGAGAATGAATAAAGACTACATGAGGAATTGCGAAAAAGATATCATCATCAGAAGAAAGGTATGTCTAAGATGTTTCTCTCTAGATATTTGAAGTTGATGGTTAAGACTTGTCTTAATGTTCATGTAAATGTGATATTGTACCTATTAGAATTAACTAGACCTAACTATAGACTTATTTGGACTAATTAGAACCTAATAGGACCTATTAGGACTAATTAGGACCTATTAGGACCCAACTAGAATCAATTAAAACCAATTAGCACCTAATTAGACTCAATTAGAACCAATTAGAACTAATTAGAACCAATTAGAACCTAATAGGACCTATTTGGACTAATTAGGACCTAATAGGACCTATTAGGACCTATTAGGACCTATAAGGACTAATTAGGACCTAATAGGACCTATGAGGACTAATTAGGACTAATTAGGACCTATTAGGACCTATTAGGACTAATTAGGACCTATTAGGACCAATTATACTCAATTAGAACTAATTAGAACCAATTAGGACTATTAGAACCAAATAGGACCAATTAGAAAGTTAATTAGGACCTAATTAGACTCAATTAGAACCAATTAGGACCTAATTACACAAAATTAGAACCAATTAGATCCAATTAGGACCTAATATGACCTATTAGAACCAATTAGGACTTATTAGATCCAATTAGGACCTAATATGACCTATTAAAACCTAATTAGACTCAACTAGAATAAATTATCACCTAATTAGACTTAATTAAGACCAAATAGACTCAATTAGATCTAATTAGACTCAATTAGATCCTATTAGAACCAATTAGGACTTATTAGAACAAATTAGCACCTAATTAGACTCAATTAGAACCAATTAGACTCAATTAGAACCAATTAGGACCTAATATGACCTATTAGAACCAATTAGGACCTAATTAGACTCAATTAGATCCAATTAGACTTAATTAGAACCAATTAGGACCTAATAGGACCTATTAGGACCTATTAGGACTAATTAGGACCTATTAGGAGTAATTGGGACTAATAGGACCTATTAGTCCACCAAATTAGAATCAATTAGAACCAATTAGCACCTAATTAGAATCAATTAGAACCAATTAAGACCTAATATGACCTATTAGAACAAATTAGGACCTAATTAGACTCAATTAGAACCAATTAGATCCAATTAGACTCAATTAGATCCAATTAGACTCAATTAGAACCAATTAGGACCTAATAGGACCTATTGGGACTAATTAGGACTAATTAGGACCTATTACCTACTAATTACGACTAATATGACCTATTAGTCCACCCAATTAGAATCAATTAGAACCAAATAGCACCTAATTAGACTCAATTAGAACCAATTAGGACCTAATATGACCTATTAGAACCAATTAGGACCTAATTAGATGCAATTAGAACCAATTAGATCCAATTAGACTTAATTAGATCTTATTAGAACTAATTAGGACCTATTAGATCCAATTAGGACCTAATATGACCTATTAAAACCCAATTATACTCAATTAGAATAAATTAGCACTAATTATGACCAATATGACCTATTAGGACCAATAGGATCCAATTAGATCAAATTAGGACTAATTAGGACCAATTAGGACCAATTAGAACTAATTAGAACCAATTACGATTAATTATGACTAACATGACCTATTAGGACCAACTATGACCTAATTAGACTCATTTAGAACCAATCAGGACCTAATTAAACTCAATTAGAACTAAATAGATCCAATTAGAATCAATTAAGACCAATTAGGACCTAATATGACCTATTAGACTCAATTAGGACCAATTAGGACCTAATATGACTTATTAGAACCTAGTTAGACTCAATTAGGACCAATTAGGACCAATGTGGATCAATTAGGATCAATTAGACTTAATTAGACCTAATTAGACTCAATTAGGACCAATTAGGACCTAATATGACCTATTAGAACCCAGTTAGACCCAATTAGACCCAATTAGGACCAATTAGGACTTGAAATTAGGACCAATGTGGATCAATTAGGATCAATTAGACTTAATTAGACCTAATTAGACCCAATTAGACTCAATTAGGACCTATTAGGACCTAATATGACCTATTAGAACCCAGTTAGACCCAATTAAGACCAATTATGACAAATTATGACCAATTAGACCCACTTAGGATTAATTAGAACCAATTAGGACCTAATATGACCTATTAGAACCCAATTGGACTCAATTAGAACAAATTAGCACTTAATTAGACCCAATTAGGACTAATTAGGACCAATTATGACTCATTAGGACTAATTAGGACCAATTAGGACCAATTAGGACCTAATTAGGACCAATTAAGACCAATTATGACCAATTAGGACCAATTATGACCAATTATGACTCATTAGACTCTATTAGGACCAATTAGGACAAATTCTGACCAATTTTGACCAATTAGACCCAATTAGGACTAATTAGAACGAATTAGGACCTAATATGACCTATTAGAACCCAATTAGACTCAATTAGAACAAATTAGCACTTAATTAGACCCAATTAGGACTAATTAGGACCAATTATGACTAATTAAGACTAATTAGGACCAATTAGGACCAATTAGGACTAATTAGGACCAATTAAGACCAATTAGGACCAATTAGGACCAATTATGACCAATTATGACTCATTAGACTCTATTTTGACCAATTAGGACAAATTCTAACCAATTTTGACCAATTAGACCCAATTAAGACTAATTAGAACTAATTAGGACGTAATATGACCTATTAGAACCCAATTAGACTCAATTAGAACAAATTAGCACTTAATTAGACCCAATTAGGACTAATTAGGACCAATTATGACTAATTAAGACTAATTAGGACCAATTAGGACCAATTAGGACTAATTAGGACCAATTAGACTTAATTAGGACCCATTAGCACTTATTAGACTCAATTAGCACTTATTAGAACCCAATTAGAACCAATTAGAACTTATTAGAACCCAATTAGACTCAATTAGAACAAATTAGCACTTAATTAGACCCAATTAGGACTAATTAGGACCAATTATGATTCATTAGGACTAATTAGGACCAATTAGGACCTAATTAGACTCAATTAGAAGCAAATAGATCCAATTAGACTCAATTAGGACCTAATATGACCTATTAGACTCAATTAGGACCAATTAGGACCTAATATGACATATTAGACTCAATTAGGACCAATTAGGACCTAATATGACCTATTAGAACCCAGTTAGACCCAATTATGACTAATTATGACCAATTAGACCCAATTAAGACTAATTAGAACCAATTAGGACCTAATATGACCTATTAGAACCCAATTAGACTCAATTAGAATAAATTAGCACTTAATTAGACCCAATTAGACTCAGTTAGACCCAATTAGACTCAAATGTTTTTGTTTAATAATTTATACTTCATACATGTAGGAAATGCTCAAGAATCACAAGCTCAAAAAGTTGCCCAACCTTTAGAAGTTGGAGAAGGGTCATCACAAGCTCAACAAGCCCAACCTTTAGAAGTTGGAGAAGGGTCATCACAAGCTCAACAAGCCCAACCTTCAAAAGTTGGAGAAGGGTCATCGCAAGCTCAATAAGCACAACTCTCAAAATATCAAACAAGTACACCTCTCTCTCTCTCTCTCTCTCTCTCTCTCTCTCTCTCTCTCTCTCTCTCTCTCTCTCTCTCTGACTCTCTCTCACTATCTCAATTTAGTCTCTTATTGGTGAATATATATTTTGGGTCTTTCCCCTTAAGAAGTTATTATTTTTGTTGTGTACATGTAGCCTTTGATGATGAAAATGTTGGACAAGGGGCATCCCAAGTTGAATCAACCCAAGGTCAAATAAGTATGTGTTTCTCTCATTAGTGTATAAATTATTATAGGTTTGACATGTTCAAGAGCTTGTAAATACTTATTTCATGAAGGACCCCTTAAGATGAGATATTAAGATTTTTTTATTTTTTTTATTTGCAGTGGAAGTGCAAGAAACATATGTGAATGATAGTCAACTCCAACAGTTGAAGAGAAAAATCAATTGTAGAAGCATAGATCATTTAATTGAAATGGATGTGGAAAAATTGAGAGATTATGGTAAACAACCCATAAATTTTATGAAGAGGGCATTGCATAAAAAGTCTAAGTAAATAATGAAACAATTTGAGAATCTTGGTACACTTGAAAAAACTCAACTGTTATCAATTACACTTCTTAAAGATGAGTTAAAAAAGCCATTAAAATTGTTGGGTGTAGATGCAAGTTTGAAAAAGTTAAAATCAAGTAACATAAAAAAAAATATTGTTGACAGTGTTAAGGAAGGTTTGCATTCCATTGGAAAAACAACTAGATCTACAGATAGGTCCATTTCAAGAAGAGTGATACTGACATCTATTTTAAATAAAAACATGTCCCAAAGAAGACAAATTTATTCACTTTCATCTCAGATCGAGTACAATAGGAAGAAAATGACACACTATTTGAAAAGAAGAATCAATTTGGATGATACTACATTGGAAGGTAATTGGGCACTAATGTGTAGAGCTCCTCGGTCTGATAGAATTATTGAAATAGTTAAGAACTTAGTTACGTCATTTTGGACTGATCATACTCATCCTTCACCAAATACAAGAGATGTTATCAAGAAGAGGACTAGGCCTAAGGAATATTTACAGCACACAAAACATTCATTGGACACCACACAACATGAATTGTATCTCTCATTTTGTAACTCAAATCCTGACATTAAGATTGGACAAACAATGTTTGAAAGATTAAAGCCATTTTTTGTAAAGATAAATAACTATTTTGAAACTTGTTGTTGTCGATATCATATTGAATTTGATATCTACTACCAAGGGTTTAGAAAGATGATAGAAGAAAGTGGTGGTTCTCAAAATGATTTTTCTAAACGTCCAAGCCAATTCATAACATCAATCTTATGTAACAAATCAATTGATCATGAAATACCTAAAATAGATTGCATAAGAGGAACTTGTCAAACATGTAGGGATTTGGCTAAATTTCCTTTGAGACTTGAAGATACTGACATGATGAGGATGATAAAATGTAAGAGATACAAGTACATAAAGTTTGAAACAAAAGTCAGGAAAGAATCAACAAGGTCGGAATATGTAGAAGATGAGATACCTGTTGCAACATTTATGGAGAATTTTCATAAATTGACTCAACCATACATATGTCATGTTTGTTTGGCTAAATGGTAGAAAGAAAAATTCCAAATACAAAAAGAATCTTTTCCAGTTGGAACAATTTTATCGGTTGTTGATTTTGCAGAGAACTACTCCTTTGTTTCTAAAAAACAACTTTAAGAAGAATACTACTATATAGAGTAGGTGAATATCATGATACATGTGTCTTATCGACATGCACAATTAGATTTGGATGGTGTTGAAAGTACATATGAAGCACGAGTCATAAAGAAAGAATATCACTTTTACATTAGTGATGATAAAGAGCATGACATACATTTTGTCGAGCATTGCTTTAAGACATTTTTTGGATATTTGGAAAATAAAGGCATCAAAATTGAAAATCATTTGGTTTGGTCAGATGGATGTGCATCACAATTTAAATTAGCAAGGCCATTTTATATACTATGTAGATATCATCGATACCGAAAGATACCACATATTTGGAGTTTCTTTAAGAGTGGACATGGAAAGGGAGAGCATGATGGTGCAGGAGCTTGTATCAAACATGCTTTAAGAAAGTATCAACTAGACTATCAAGGATATTGTATAAATAATTCTCATGATGTATTTGAGTGGTGCAAGATGAATTTTATTGTGCCAAATAGTGATAACACATCATCATGATCAGGTCGAGTCATACCTGTACACACTCAAATGGTGCACTTCTCTAAGTCATTATATCCAAGGGAATCCATGAATAAGAAACCTTAGAAAGTGACCTAGAGCTCTCTATGTATGGAGTTGCAAGATTATCTAAAATTTTCTCTCAGCTGGAGCTATTAAGCTAATGACCTTGCTAGTCAACCACACAATGAGAGATTCAAATGAAGACAAGGGAAAGAGTGCCAATATCCCAAGAATCACTATGAAATGCAAATGCAAACTAGATTAAGATGAATATGCAAGCTAGAAATGAGAGGTATAAGCTAAGCTATGGAAATGAAAGTACAAGCTATGCTATGAAAAGGAAAGTACAAGTATTACCAAGCCTTCCTAGTTAAACTAGATGAGTTACTCTAAAGCTTGAAAGGAAATCTAAACTATGAAAGCATAAACATGAAGCTACTATGCATGAATGAAACTAAGAATGAAATGTAGATGCAAAAGCCAAGAATGCTCCAAATATTCAAAAGCTCCAAAGTGACCTAGAAAACCTCCAGCATAACATTAGTATTCAAAAATGCATATGAAAATGAGGGAGAGAGATCTTCTTTTATAGGAAATGAGAAAGAATGGACCATGGAGATTAAGAGGAAAAAGATTTAATCAAGGGTGGAGATTGAAAGTGGAGCAATCAATGTGCACGAGATTCCTCCAGTGAGAAAATAAGGGTTGACTTTTGTGTCCATATAAGACAAAAAGTACTTTTTCTCTTTTTATAAAATAAGAATAATGCTTTATTTGTGAAACTTAGGATAAGAGGAAAGTGGGGGCTTTTTATTTAATAAAAGGGGAGGAAATATTCTTTTTAATTAAATAAAGACTTAGGATAAAATGGTTAGCCCAAGGAAAATAAGCGAAAATGATAAAATAGGACTTGATCAAGGAAATTGATATAATTGATAAAATGTTGATTTTTGAAAATCTTGATTCAGAGATTTGATAAATTGTTGAATGGGGGCCCAAAGTCTAGGTGACCATTTTAGGGGGCATAAATTTTCCCCTCTTTGGGTAATGTGTGATCATTCTGGGAACACATGTAGCCAAAGAATGGAATTGAAGTGTGAGATCGATTTGGGATCACAAAACAATCTAGACATGTGATCATTCTAGGAACACGCCAGGACAAAAATAAACTAGCTGAAAGACAAGACTAGCACCATTGCTGTTAAGTGATAGTCAAGTCTGAAAATAAGAGATAAGAATCAAAAGACAAGATCAAAACCATTGTTGTTAAGTGATAATCAAGTCTCAAAATAAGAATCTCAAGCTGAATTGAATGATAAAGTTGAATCAAAGATTAAAGCTGATAGGTACTGCCCTCTCAGAATTGAAATCAAAATTAGGTAGAGGAGAAGCAACAAACTGATAAACATGATCAAAGCACTAGAAATCATGATCAAAGATGATAGGATAACCATTAAGTAGTGGAGACATGCCCTAGTTTGACTGAAAAGATGAAGTCAAACCTTAGAGAGATGAAGCAAATGAAAATGAATGATAGACTAGGAGTTTGAAGGAGATGGGGGGTGAAGAAATGAAGGTGCCCCAACAAAGATCGAAGGATCAGGCCTCAAATGGTTAGCCAACTACATAGAAGAGTGTGAAAAAAAATTGAAATGCAATTTTGACTATCAAGATGAACTCAGATTTTGATTTCGAGTTTGAAAATGGATCTAGGACGTCGAAATTAGGTAGGGGTGTAATTTTCACACAATCCTGAGGTGTTTTGAAAATTAGGTCAAAAAGTCAAAATGCTATATAAGGGGTAAAAAGGTCATTTTCAAAAATCATTTGTCTTATTGCAATTTGACAATATCTAGAGCTCAGAGAGAGAAAAATGGCCCAGCAAGGAGTAGTTCCAGTTCACAATCATTGATTTGAGCGCTCCCAGTTGCACAACTGACCTCCATAGTATGGTGCCCCAGTATGTTTTTAGAAAAACTTGCCCATTTTTGAGTCATTATGAGCATTTAATGCATTTTAAAACATGTTTTAAAGATTTTTAAATTTCAATTTTTAGACTTAGGTGAAAAGTCGTGCGATACTTTACAAGTATCACCCCCTTTGAGAGTATCTATCGTGTGATACTTTGTAGGTCCATATAGTATCACATGGGTATGTAAGCCAGTATCACATGATAACTGGTGAACTATCGCGTGATCCTATGCGAAGTATTGCACAAGAAGATATTATCGCACTGTTATTACAAAAAGTATCACGTGATACTTTAGCAAAAAATAGTATGACCCAGTGTAAAATTTTGACATGTTTTAGTGTTCTTGAGCAAAATAACATGGGTCTAGACAATGTTTAATTTTTAAGATGTTTTGTACTGATTACTTAGACATCCATCATGATATGTCCTGACATCTGGCTAGGGTTAATGGTTTGTAGGAGGTCTTTCTGGTGCTACTCATTAGAGTGCTGAAGGTGACAGGGTTACAATTTTTCTGAGATCTGGATGATTTGGGCAAGGTAGATCTGAGGGCTATGGGCTTTGGGTACTTGCTACAATTACCCTAAATTCGAGCGGACCATGGGTTGTTGACTGTGCTAGTCAAGAGATGGCATAGAAATCACAACACCTTCCATCTACATACTGGAGAGGCATCAATCACATTGGAGGACGTCTATCGGATTCTCTGAGTGCCTAGCCATGGTGATCCTGTAAGTATAATCATGTTTATAGATAGTCATAAATGTGAAGTTTCCATATAATAGAAACTAACATGATTATTTGATGACACATGTATACTATGATCATGATGCTATCAAAGGACGGCGGGCCATCCAGGGCATGTTCCAGGATGTCACCATTATAGATAGACACATCAGCTGGGACCGATTGATGGATGATTTTGGTAGGGAGTTCCCAGTACCTTACATTATGGCATCCATTATTGCACAAGACCTTATCAATGATAGGAGTCAGAAGAGTTTTCCATTGGGATGGGGTAGATTGTTAGTGGATCTAGTAGCACACCCACATCAGATGGCATGGGGCCCGACCATACTAGCAGACATGTACCATGAGTTACATGAGATCATTTATCGTGACAGTAGGACATGGCCATACAATGCAATCTTAGCATAGGTGTGGGCATGGGAGTACATCTCTATGGTATGCCCCCAAGTATAGCTGAGGGAGAGGAGACATCCCTTCATTTATAGGTATGCAAGATTCTTATCACAGCCTCATAGCAGGGATGTGATGTACTATAGGAGGATATTGGATGAGCTGACTTCATTCTAGTGGAGACCATACAGGGCTATGGAGGTATGGGGAGATGTAGAGGATGAGCTTAGTTATATGCTATGTAGCTTGCCACTAGTAGGGTGGCATACAAAGATTGTGGAGAGGTTTTTGATTAGCTGAGTATGGAGGTAGTTCGGGTTGCAGCAGCGAGTATTGACTGAGATGACTACATACGCCTGGGCTAGGGATGAGGAGGGTTAGGGTTGGCTGTCGATGTTGGATTACCAGCAGGTAGTACAAGATATAGATGCAATCCAGAGAGAGCCTTGGGACTATCTCCCAGACATGGCAGATGCAAGAGCTGATGCAGCCTATAGAGAAGAGTAGCGGAGGGTTCCCTTCCCTTGATTCATAGTTCCAAATGCACATCTAGCAGCTCAGGGGGATGATGATGATGACAATAAGGATGGAGGAGATGGTGGAGGGAGAGGGAGAGGGAGAGTGAGGGAGATAGGGGAGGGCTCTCAATTAGGTGGCCAGAAATGGTCACAGGGATGAAGCTTTGCTGATGAGAGTGAGGATGCAGCGAGATCAGTTCGCCAATAGCTAGAGGCTAGGAAGGATCAACCTGCAGGAGGAGAGGACTTGAGAGCTAGGATACAGGCTCTAGAGACAGAGATGCAATAGCTTAGGATCATGATAGTTGTTAGAGAGTAGCAGTTGACTGATCTGAGGGTAGAGAGAGATCACAACTATCTAATCTTAGGGTAGAGATAGCATGCCAGGAGAGGGAAGCACAGGCAGATGCACTAGAGATCCGATAGGAGGCAGTGAGAGCTGCATACTATCATGGGCTCTATCTTTAGGTTGTTCTAGAGGGTCAAAGAGCACTGACATACTCTCAGAGGGTAGGGATGTTGGATATGGTACTAGACAGGGTAGTGGCACCACCTCCTCCTCCACTAGCTCCACATGATGGTGGTAGCAAGTCCTAGGTTTAGGGCTTAGGTGTTTAAATATTGTAGACATATCATGAGACTTTGATCTAGATTTTGGGATCCCATATTGTATATTGTACTATGACATTCATATATGAGATTATTGGATTTATGATGTATCTGTGTTATTGTCTCACTTATGATGGATGTATCAATTTTTATATTGTCTTGTCATATTGCTCAAAATGTATGGTATAAATGGTCATGTATATTCTCTTTCATAGATGTATGTTTAATTCTCATGTATATGATATAGAATCATGTTTCTGAAAATGATCTCTTTTTTATATAGATATGCTGATAAGATTAACCCCTTGTGATGATAGGAAATAGGATGTGATGTTTAAAGACAAGGAGCGAAAGACATGATTGAGAATAGGAAAGGTGCGCGCAGTTGACCAACTAGTCCACAAAAGATAAAATGAGAGCTCTCTCCATATGAAAAGTGCAAAAAAAATCTAACATGAACCTAAGAATGCAAGCTACTATGAAAAGTGGTTGACTTGCAAGGTCACAACGCTAATAGACATATAATAATCATCATCGAGCTTTATTAGTAGCGTTGCAAGATCATACAATACACACTAGTATGACTATGGGTATATGAATATGATATATATCAGATCGAATGTGGAAATCCCACCTAGGCACCAAAGACATGTAGGTCAAGATGACTAGTGCAGTGAGATTACCTAAGTTTTCTATAGCGAGATTATGCTTGCATCAGGACATAAGAAAGTCAAGATGGCTATAAGCATGCACTCACATAAAAAAGTCAAGGATAATACCTTGTAGATCCTAGGTGTCAAGTGGATCAAGCATAAATGCTAATGACAATTAGGACCAACAAAATATACCCACAAGTAGAAAGAGAAATAAAACATGTCCTCATGCCCTTAGTCTTCTGGCTATGCATCATTGAAAAACTATCATAGGAAGAGAACACTCATCAAAGAAATCATCATAGACAACACACAAGGAAAACAAAGTCAAACAAGTCTCAATGATTCAAGTGTTTAAGTGCATGTGTGTAGGTCAATCTTTGAGTATCGCATCTGCCAATGGAAATATCATATCATGCTAAACTGTAGGGTAGGATAACTAATAAGTGTTGAGAAACACTTGATGCTAGGGTAGTGTTGAAAAACACTGTTTGGGTGGTGTTGAAAAACATCATTTGCAAGATGTCCTAAAAACTAATGCATCCTAGAGACCAAAGCTAACATAGTTATGCCCCCTAGACAAGGACAAGGACAAATTCCAAACCAAGGCAACAAGGTCAAGGCATGATGGAGAAAGGCTAAGTGTCGAGGATGCATGCTAAAAGACAAGGGTGCAAAGGCCTCAAGTAGCACCTATTTCCAAGTTTTCACCACTTGGAGAATTTTTTATTTTTTTCAATTTTTTTGTATTTTTGCTACCAAGGTGCCTGTTTCTAGGTTTTCACCAAGGCACTTTTTCTATTTTTTTTGAATTTTTTTGAATTTTTTGATTTTTTTGTATCTTTTTCAGGACTTTATATGCTTTTTAGGATTTTTTCAGCATCATATATGAATCTTTTTTTGGAATTTTTTCAGGATCAATAAGTATGTACAAAGGATGCCCCCAGACAGAATAGGCATCATGAATAGAACTTCTTTAGGTGCAACACATTGATAGGATCAGGGAGCTGCTCTCTCTTCTCATTAGATAGTAAGTAAGCACCTATACCAAAAGCAACAGTGATAATGTATGTCCCAAGCCAATTAGATTCAAACTTGCCCTTTTGTTCTCTATGTTGTTGGTTCTTAGGGTTTTCTTGTAGGAAAAAATCACCCACTTGAAATTCTCTAGGGAAAACCTTCTTGTTGAATGCTTTGGACATATGCTTTTGGTAAACTCTCATGTGATCAAAAGATGCTTTACGCTTTTCTTCTAGAAGTTCTAGTTCATACAACCTCATGGCACGGTAGTCTTCATCTGTCACTAAACCTTTGAGAGAGACTCTAAGTGAAGGGATCTCTACCTCTAAAGGTAACACTGCTTCAACACCATAAGAAAAAGGTGTAGCCCCTATCGGAGTAAAAATACCCACAAGGCTGGATTTATCTGTAGGTACCAATCTCTACCATTCTTGTGAACTGTTCTATGGAGGATTTTGAGAATGGTCTTATTTGAAGCCTCTGCTTGTCCATTTCCTTGCGGGAAGTAAATGGAGGACCAATGTTGTTTTATCTTGAATTTCTTGTAGAGATGTTTAAGGTCCTTATTTTTAAACTGACCTCCATTGTTAGTGATTATTTCAAAAGGCACTCCATACCGACAGATGATATGGTTCAAAATAAATAGAGAAACTATCTTGCCAGAGGCAACAGAAATTGGGACAGCTTCTACCCATTTGGTAAAGTAATCAGTAGTAGTAATAATGAATTTGTATCCACCTGATGAGTTGGGATGAATCTTCCCAACAAGGTCAAAGGCCCAATGCTGAAATGGCCAATGAGAAATAGAAGGAATAAGCTCCCTACCTAGAGCATGTATCAGGTTTCCATGTTTCTGACACTTTTCACAAGATTTAGCAAAAGCTACTATATCTGTTTGCATGGTAGGCCAATAGTACCCTACCCTAAGAAACCTTTAGGCCATGGCAAGACCATTAGAATGTCCTCCACAAATGCCCTCGTGAATGTCAACTAATGCTTGGTTGGACTCATCCTTTTCTAAACACCTAAGAAGTGTCCCATCTAAACCCCTCCTATGTAGATCACCAGAGATAAGGGTATGGCGAGAGGCATTACGAACAAGGTTTCTTCTTTCAAAATGACTGAAGGTTTCGGGAATAATGCCATCATGGAGATATGAATGATTGGCACCATAGTGGGATGACTCATGGCTAACCAAGGTACAAATGACATGGCTTTCTGAGGAGTCAAAAATAGGGTAATGTAGCTCTTCCACTAGGAATTCAAATTTGGACTCATGTTGTTCTAGCTGAAGAAGTGAAGCTAATGTAGCCATAGCATCAACTGCTTTATTCTCTACTCTAGAGATTTTTTGAAATGTAACAAAGGTAAAGTATCAGTGCAATGAATCAACCATCTTCTTGTAGGGTATCAGTTTGTCATCCTTTGTTTGATATTCTTCATTAACTTGGTTGATAATCAATTGTGAATCCCCATAAATGTGTAGCTCTGTAATTCCCCATTCCATAGCCATTTTTAGTCCATTTGTTAAGGCCTCATACTCAACAATGTTATTTGTGCATGGGAACAATAGTTTGTAAGACTTAGGAATTATGTACCCATGAGGAGAAACAAAGAACACTCCTGCGCCTGAACCATTTTGCATGAAAGAGCCATTAAAGAACATCTTCCATGTTCTTTCAATCATGTACATTATGTGCTCCTCTAGAAATTCAACTTGAATGGGTATACTGTCTTGAATTGGAAAATCAGCCAATTGGTTTGTAATGGCCTATCCTTTTATAGCCTTACGCTCAACATACTCTATGTCAAATTCTAAAATAATCATCATCCATTTAGCAAGTCTACCCATGAGAGAAGCCTTATCGAGAAAGTATTTTAGAGGATAAATTTTTTCAATGAGGTGTATTGTATGCACAAGCATGTAATGTCACAACTTTTGGGAAGCAAACACCACTACTTGGCAAGATTTTTCAATACTAGTGTAGTTAACCTCATATGACACAAGAGTACAACTGATATAATATATGACTCTTTCTTTTCTAGTATCATCAAGTTGAGCCAATAATGCCCCCAAGGAAGATTTTGTTGCTGAGACATATAATATAAGTGGTTTTCCTGGGATAAGAGGGATTAAGATTGGAGGATTAGTCAAGTACTATTTGATTTGATCCATGCTTTGCTGACATTCCTCATTCCAGACACATTTAACCCCTTTATGAAAAGTCTTATTAAAGGGTTGAGCTCTATCGGCTAGTTGTGAAATAAACCTCCTTATACACTAAAGGCATCCTTGAAGACTCCTCATTTGACTGATGTTTGTGGGAGGTGGCATATCCATTATTGCTTGAACTTTTTCTAGGTCCACCTCTATTCCTTTAGCTGAAATAATAAATCCTAAGATTTTGCCAGAGGTAACTCCAAATGCACACTTTTTTGGGTTTAATCTGAGTTGAAACTGTTCCATACGATCTAGAATTACTTCCAAATCTACAAGGTGGGTATCCCTTTTCTTAGATTTTTCCAAGGTGTCATCCACATAGTCTTCCATGTTCTTATGCATCATTTCATGGAAAATAGTAGTCATAGCTCTTTGATATGTAGCTCTGGCATTTTTTAATCCAAATGGTATGACATTCCAACAATAGGTTCCCCATGCACAAGTGAATGCATTTTTCTCTTGGTCTTCAGGAGCTATTTTGATTTGATTATACCTAGAAAAGCCATCCATCAAAGATTAGATCTCATAGCCCGTGGTCATGTCCACTATCATGTCTATGTTTGGAAGTGGAAAATCATCCTTTGGGAATGCTTTATTAAGATCTCTAAAGTCTATGCAAACATGAATGGACTTGTCATGTTTTGAAACTAGTACAATATTGGATATCCATTCGGCATAATCAATGGCTCTTATAAATCTTGCACTCAGGAGCTTCTCTAATTTAGCTTTGACGAGAAGAGCTATGTGAGGATGCATTTTCCTCAATTTCTATTTTACTAGTTTGATTCCTGGAGCTATGGACAAATGATGCATAATGAGACTAGTGTCCAATCCTAGCATGTCTGAGTAAGTCTAAGAAAAATTAATTTTCTTTCTTTGTAGGAACTTGGTATATGCCTCTTTTTCTTGTGTTGATAGAGACTGAGCTAAATGCACAATTTGTGGAGCCTCTGGTGTATTCAGATTAATTGGCTATGTAGGCTCAACAAGTACTGCAGACCTGTCCTGAAAATAGCTTGGAAGATGATCAAGTACCTCATCCTTAAGTGCCTCAGAGAGGTTTTCACCCTCGGATACCTCCTTTATTTTTACTTTTTTAGGTTCTGACACCGCCACATAGTGGTTTTCACCATCAGAACTCTTATTCTTTGTTCTTTTCTTTTCATTTTATGACTAAGGTACTTGATATCTGGTTCTATCATACTTGTAGTTGGTTAATTGGTGGAAGAGTCTATAGGTTCAAGGGCATTTAGGTAGCATGCTATTTCATAGTCATTTTGAAAAGTTAGGAGCTGAGGCTCTTGATAGCACTGAGACCAATCAATTAAGTGAGGATTGGAAAGGGGGAGGTCAATGAATGGTTCAATATTGTGTATGTGAATGACATCATCTCAGGTGATATCACAGAGTTAGGATCCGTCAAGTATCCTTCTAAGGTACCCAAATCAGGACTTATCCTACTAAGCGAAGCATCATCCACTAAAGCAAATCATGGATTCCAATTCTCTAGTCCTACACTAGAGTCATTAGCTACCTTAGATTGGGAACTATATGTATGGACAACAACAATGTCCATGTCAACTGTAGAACAATTAGAAAGAGTCTCCCACTCATACTCATGTGAGTCTGTATCTAAATCCCGGTTGGGATGTTTACACCAACCATATTTTTTAGGCCTTGACATAGAAGTATTGATGTCACCAAGGGTAACACCCTCTTGAATGCCATTTGTGTATTGAATAGGATCCTCAACATGATCTTCAATAGTGGATTGTTCTTGTTCTAGTTCTGAAACTGTTGGATTGTCGACTGTAGTATCTAAATCTCCTCAAAGGAGATTGATGGAAGGGACCGAATATTCAAACCTATCTTGTTGATTTTTCACATTGGGTATGTATTCATCATCACTATCCATCATAGCTAGGATAGGGGTAACTTTCTTGTTCTGACTTTCAAAACCTAGGCCAACTGTTGTCTTAGATCTGCGTCCAAAAAGAGCATGATTGAGTGGTTTAGCCTTAGCATCTAGTTTATGAATGAGAGGACCATGAACTAGGTAACCCATATTTTTGACCAAAGTATATCCTCTCCCATAAGTCTTAGGAGATGGAGAAAAATTTTCATTGTGCTTGTATTTTTCCTCTTTGTAAATCTAGTCTCTAATAGCTACTTCCTCTTTTTCATCCTGAATGGGTATTGAAGACTCTACAAATGTATCAAATAGAGTCATTACTAAGGATGAGGGACACATCTCCTGTGAAGGTTTACCATAGGACCTAGGTGAGACTGGCAGCTTTGTGAAGGAGTCAATGTGATAACCACCCATACCAAGGTCTATGGTTTTGAACTTATTCTGACATTGTGCCAAAGTTGCTTCAAAATTTTTTGCTTCCCGATTAAGAGGAACATGGGTCACTACTGAAATTGCATTAACAGATAATGTGTTATCCCCAGGTATACAAACTTCTACTCCATTATAGGGGAACTTGACACATTGGTGGTAGGTGGATGACACCACTTGCATGTCATGGATCCACGGTCTACCAAGTAGAATATTATAGGCAAAAGGACCATCATCAACAATTTGGAACAAGATGTCCTTTTCAATGGGGCCAATCTTGACATGAAGGATGACCAAGCCTTTGGAGCTTCTCTCTGCCTCATCATAGGCTTTGATGGTTATTTTTTTGCAAGTATCAATAAATTTCTTTGAGTAACCCAGTATTTTCAACAAACTCAAGGAACAAATATTGAGCCCAGCACCCCCATCAATCAACACATGCCTGACACAGGTCTTGTGACTCATGACTTCAATGTGAAGGGCAAGATTATGTGGATGGCTCAAGGCTTTGTCATCTTCTTCTGAGAATGTGAGGTAATGTGGGTTGGTAAGGTGATTTACCATGTTTTGGAATTGATCAATGTCTATGTTGTTAGGGACATTGGTTATACACAAAGCATCTTCAAGGACACACTTATGTCTTGGAGATAACTCTAGGAGCTCAAAAATTGAGATTTGAGCTGGTGTTCTTTGTAACTGATCAATAAGATTGTAGCTCATTTCTGAATTGACTGCTAACTTGGTGGTGACATTCTTGGATGTCACTTGCTTTGGTTTGCTAGGCTGGTTAGAATTAGGAGTTCTAATGACCACAAGACCTTGACCTTGGCTTCTAGTGACAACATTAAGAGCTTGGGATGACCTTCAAAAGTCAGGACCTCTAAGCACCACCATGGGTTCTTTATCAAATATAGGAGAGTCCACATCATGACTATAATAATCTTTGTTTCACATCATGTTGACATTTTCATCCACATCTTCAAGCATATTGATAACATTCTCTGTAGACGTATAGGTGTAGTTGATTGCAGCTTTTCCATCTTTGGGTTTAGAGGTTTCCCCCTTATCATATTTAGGCAAAGGTTCCTTAAACACTTTGTGATTTGCATTGGTTTTCAATCCATCAATCTCAAGCTTTCCATTTTCAATAAGATCTTGAATGAGATGTTTAAGTTTCCAACAATGTTCTATGTCATGTCCAATGCCATTATGAAATATGAACTAAGCTTTTTCATTCCACCAATATGGTTTAATGTCAGGTATGTGAAGTTTTTTTGGATCTTGTGGTTGTGCAAGATTGTTATCAATAAGTGTTTTGAAAACATCCTCATAAGAGTCCCCAAGCTTAGAGAACTACCTCTTTTCTTTTTTGGGTTTGTCTTGATATCTTTGTTTATGCTCTTGTTGGTTAGAGGATGTCTTAAGCTTCATAGCTTGAACCGCACTGGACAAATGAATGACACCTTGATCCTTTGGTTGGGAAGAGTCAATGACTTTGTCATTGACTAGCTTATTTTTATTCCAGTGTGAGTTCTTGCCTTTGTCCTTATGATTGTTGTTATTATTTTGACTATTGTTGTTATTATTTTGTTTAGTCAAAATACCTTGTTCTTTTAAGACATCCTCTATTCTGCATGTGGTTTCGACCATGGTGTCAAATGAATCAAAGACCATCTTTCGAACCTCATACCGCGTCTCAGGTACTAAATTTCTCACAATGATATCAATTCTCTCATGTTCAGGAATTGTCCTAGAATACCGAGAGCATAATCATCTCCACCTTTGTAAAAATGTAACAAAAGATTCCCCTTGATTCTATTTCAAATTGCACAAATTGAGCATGGTGACTAATCTTGATAAATTTTAGGCAAAATGTTGAACAAATCTGTGGACTAGTTCTTAAAAATTTTTGACGAGAGGGGTTATGTTGGTAAACCACTCCATAGCTTGACCTTTTAGACTCCTTGGAAATAATCTCATTAGATAGGAATCTTCATGGTGAAATTCAAAACTCATAGTATAAAACTAATGCACATGATCATGTGGGTCACCATTACAGTCATATTTGTCATATTGGGGAAATTCAATTTTCCTAGGAAAATCTGTCATGCTCACACTCCTATCAAAAGGATTAGGACAACTAGAATCAAGGTTGAAGGAACTCTTGGGAGCCATCATTTTCTTGATTTGCTTAATTTCTTCTTCTTGTGAGGGGCTCTATTTCTTGATTCTCCTATTCACATCAAAATTATAAGGAACCCTTGCACCTTTATTAATCAAGTTCTCTAGGAACTTATCCTTATTTTGATCAAGTTACTTTTCAACATATTGTTGGAATAGTGGTTCTTGTTGCATTCTCATAAAATATTGATCATCAAAACTTGTACTACTTCCTCCATATTGAGAGCCATGATGAGTTCATTGGGAGGGTTGTTTTGAGTTCCTAGGAGGTGTTCTTCTCCTATGTTGTGAAACTCTTCTCCCTCTAGGACTAGGAGATCTTGAAGGAGTCCTTGACCACCTTCTACTTCTTGGGGTTCTTGAGGGAGTAGAGGGTGGAGAGTTGTTTCCACTATTGGTACCCCTATTGTTGAATTGTGCATTAAGCTATTGGGCTAGGAGCCTATCTTGTTCTTCTTGTGCAGTCATTCTCTCTATGTCCAACAAGGCTCATTGTTCCTCCTCTAGGATCCTAACTCTTTCTTCTTTTGCAACTTGTTCATTTAAGAAGGCTTGTTTTTCTCGCTCAATACTTTTTAGCCTCTCACTTGTATATCTTGAGGTTGTTTTTAGTGGAGAGCTTGGCCTTGAATGATTGAACAGGTTAGCTACATTCACATGAGCATCACAAGATTGGTTGTTTTGGTCTTCATGTTGTGACCGTGCATCTTGATGAGCTTGTGCATAGTGTCTTTTGGCTCGTTGATGAGCATCCAGATATCTTGAGTTAATAGGAGGTGATTCAGGTTGATTGTCATCATTGAATGACATGTTACCCCTATGTCTCTAAAAAATTTCATCAAGAGTTTGATCTATTGCTTCCTTTGTCTCCTAGTCAAAGTGTAGCTCATGTCCATATTTGAGTTGAGAGGATGGTAGAGAAGTACTCAGCTCACTAGGCTACCCTAGGCTCAAACCAAACTTCTGAAGCACTCCTAGGAGATTGATCAAAGATGGGTTCCTTCCCCTTTCACTTTTGACAAGTTTGGGACTAAAGGTAATTGTTCAAAAAATACTTGAGGTTGTTTTCCTTGACCACTTGGTATCTTGTTGTAACCATCATGAAAGAAAGACCCTTAGTGAGAAGATAACCTTATGAATCGCTAATTGTCAAACTAGGATAGTGAAAATATTCAATCATCCAAAAGAGAGATGATGAAATAGAAAAAAGACAAAAGGTATAAATCAACACTGCCACAATGGTTGCATAAAAAGGGACTCTAGGATCCTAGCACATATGGATAGAAGGGATGATTTAACAAAAATATTGAAATTGAGTTTTATATGAAAGTGGATTTGGACAAAAGAGTACTCAAACTCTCCAAGTGTGCAATCAGGAATCTAAAGGTGAATCTTGTCAACAAGGATGATTCCTAACTTACTAATGACAAGAAAAATCTTTGGTGAAGTCAAAGGCTACTAACTCAAGATGTCTAGAGCCAAAAAACCTAAGGTTACAAAC
>BSBK01012285.1:100000-130000 GCA_027943335.1 Chamaecyparis obtusa | reverse complement strand
GAGGCCAATGCTCCGACTTAATCAATTTTCTCCAACAAACGCCATGCCACCTTTCACAAAGGGATTTTATCCATCCAAAACCGAATTAATCACTTGCAGCAAAGTGACCCAAGAGCTAGACGGGGGCTGACCCAGTAATTGTCTTCCATGTCACTACAACGAAACATTTGAACGACAACCGCTGTCGAACCCTTTCCAACTTGCACCGTCGAGTGACACAAAAGACACTACCATGGGCATGGGCAGCCCCCGCATAGCAAACGGGTGCCCTAATGCGCCCCTCCAATAGAATCAGTGCTAGTGCTCAAATTTTATATCTGAGCTACCAATCCGTCCAAGCACCAGCACTGATTCTCTTGGAGGGCCGCACCTACCCAAACGACTCAGAAGCTATACGCCGGTCCATTCACAAGAACGGAACTATCTCCGGCCAACTCCCTGTGAAGGCCGCATCTCTCCGTTCCACGCATGCAAGAACCAACGCATAGCTAACGAGTACCCGGATAGGATTCGCGGAAAGTACATAGCAAATCGCTTGTACCAAAGCGAACCGAAAGCTAGACGGGGGCTGACCCGAAGATTGCCTTCCATGTCACTGCGACGACACATTCGAACGACAACCGCTGCCGAACACTTTCCGACTTGCACCGTTGAGTGACCCGAAAGACAGGACTTTGGGCAGCCCCCGCATAGCAATCAGGTGGCTTCATGCCCCTCTAATAGAATCAGTGCTAGTGATCCGATTTTAAATCCGACTTACTCATCCGTCCGCGCACAAGCTCTGATTCTATTAGAGGGGCATGGGGGAGCTTCCGCGAACTACTACTCCCCTATATAAGTTATTAGTCCGGGTCTTTCTCTTCCGTAGAAATTTGAGACGTTGAGAATGGCTCCCAAACAATTCAAATCTTCCAAAAATTCAAGTGAAACGATGAGGAAAAAGCTCACAAAAAAATCAAATCTTCAAAAAATTCAAGTGAAACGAACAGAATAGCTCACAAAAAATTCAGGTCTTCCGAAAAAATCGAAGGGAAACGAAAAGAACAACTAGCAAAACATTCAAATTTTCCAAAACTTCAAGTAAAAGAAAGAACATAGCTCACCAAAAAAATCCATTTCTTCCAAAAACTCAAGTGAATCGAAGAGAGTAGGCTCACAAAAAATTAAAATCTTCCAAAAAAAAATCAAAGGAAACAAAAGAGGAGATCGCAAAAAATTCGAATCTTCCAATGAAACAAAAATGAGAATAGCAAACAAAAAATTCAAATCTTAATGCAGCATGCGACAGAGCAAATCGCTTGTGCCAAGCGACCCGGGAGCTAGACGGGGGCTGACCCAAAAATTGCGTTTCTTGTCAATGCGACGATGCGTTGGAACGACAACCGCTGTCGAACCCTTTCCTACTTGCAACGTCGACTGACACAAAAGACACGATCCTGGACAGGCCCCGCATAGAAAGCGGGTGGCCTAATGCGCCCCTCCAATAGAATCAGCGCTAGTGCTCAGATTTTAAATCCGAGATACCCAGCACTGATTCTCTTGGAGGGGGGCACCTACCCAAACGACTCAAAAGCTATACGCGGCTCCATTCACAAAAACAGAACTATCTCCGGCCAACTCCCTGTGAAGGCCGCATCTCTCCGTTCCGCTCGTGTAAGAGCCAACGCGTAGCTAACGAGTACGTGGATAGGGTTCGCGGAAAGTACATAGCAAATCACTTGTACCAAAGTGACCCGAAAGCTAGACAGGGGCTGACCCGTAGATTGCCTTCCATATCACTGCGACGACGCATTGGAACGACAACCGCTGCCGAACCCTTTCCGACTTGCACCGTCGAGCGACCCGAAAGACAGGACTTTGGGCAGCCCCCGCATAGCAATCAAGTGGCTTCATGCCCCTCTAATAGAATCAGTGCTGGTGATCCCATTTTGAAATCCGACCTACACATCCGTCCGATCACCGGCAATGATTCTATAAGAGGGGTATGGGGGAGCTTCCGCGAACAACACACAACTCCTCCCCTATATAAGTTATTAGTCCGAGTCTTGCTCTTGAGTGGAAATTTAAGCCGAAGAAACTGGCTCCCAAAAAATTCAAATCTTCCAAAAATTCAAGTGAAACGATGACAAAAAGCTCACAAAAAATCAAATCTTCCAAAAATTCAAGTGAAACGAACAGAATAGATCACAAAAAATTCAAGTCTTTCGAAAAAATCTAGGAAAACGAAAAGAATAGCTAGAAAACAAAATTCAAATCTTCCAGAAATTCAAGTAAAACAAAGAACATGGCTCACCAAAATAATTCATCTTCCAAAAATTCGTCATTCTTACCGCAATCCATCATCTTATCCGTCATAACGCGTATCCAACATATCCACGAGGAGGTAACCCAACTCGCTCGCATAGTTCCTCAAGTCAGATAACAATGCATCTAGATGAATCCAAATCGTTTTCGATCGAGACTTAGCAACTAATGTCGCACCCGCCTAGATTGACTTGAGATCCAATCCGCCGACACATATGATAACTAACTGATTCCAATGCAAAGCATCTTGAGCCATTGCGCACTCAAGTATCGGAAGTCGAAGCGACATAGCAAGTAGCTTGTACCAAGTGACCCGGGAGCTAGACGGGGGCTGACCCGAAGATCGCCTTTCTTGTCAATGCGACGATGTGTTGGAACGACAACCGCTGTCGAACCCTTTCCGAAGTGCACCGTCGACTGACCCAAAAGTTACGACCCTGGACAGCCCCCGCATAGCAAGCGGGTGGCCTAATGCGCCCCTCCAATAGAATCAGTGCTAGTGTTCATATTTTAAATCCGAGCTACCAATCCGTCCGAGCACCAGCACTGATTCTCTTGGAGGGGCGCACCTACCCAAACGACTCAAAAGCTATATACGCGGCTCCATTCACAAGAGCAGAACTATTTCCGGCCAACTCCCTGTGAAGGCCGCATCTCTTCGTTCCACGCATGCAAGAGCCAACGCATAGCTAACGAGTACCCGGATAGGGGTTCGCGGAAAGTACATAGCAGATCGCTTGTACCAAAGCAACCCAAAAGCTAGACGGGGGCTGACCCGAAGATCGCCTTCCATGTCACTGCGACGACGCATTGGAACGACAACCGCTGCCGAACCCTTTCCGACTTGCACCGTCGAGCGACCTTCGAAAGACGGGACTTTGAGCAGCCCCCGCATAGCAATCAGGTGGCTTCATGCCCCTCTAATGGAATCAGTGCTGCTGATCGCGTTTTGAAATCTGACCTAATCATCCGTCCGTCTGTCGGATTTCAAAACGGGATCACCAGCACTGATTCTATTAGAGGGGCATGGGGGAGATTCCGCGGACAACACCTCCCCTATATAAGTTATTAGTCCAAGTCTTGCACTTCCGTAGAAATTTGAGCCGACGAGAATATCTCACAAAAATTTCAAATCTTTCAAAAATACGAGTGAAACAAAAAGAATAGATCACAAAAAATTCAGAAATTCCAAAAATTCAATTGAAACGAAGAGAATAGCTCACAAAAAAATCAAGGGAAAAAAAGAGAATAGCTCACAAATAAAATCAAATCTCCCAAAAATGCAAGTGAAACGAAGAGACTACAATCACAAAAAATGCACAACTTCCAAATATTCAATTGAAACGAAGAGAATAGCTCACAAAAAATGCAAGTCTTACAAAAAAATAAGGGAAACAAAACAGAATAGCTCACAAAAAATTCAAATCTTCCAAAAAAACCAAGTGAAACAAACAGAATAGCTCACAAAAAATTCAAATCTTGCAAACATTCAAGTGAAAACGAAGAGAATAGCTCACAAAAACATTCAAAACTTCCAAAAATTCAAGTGAAAAGAATAAAATAATAGCCCACAAAAAATTCAAGTCTTCCAAAACAAAAACCAAGGAAAAACGAAGAGAATAGCTCACAAAAAATCCAAAACTTCAAGTCAAAACGAAGAGAATTTTACTACCTCGCAACAAACAAAATTCAAATCTCGCAAAAATTCAAGTGAAACGAAGAGACTTAACTCAAAAAATTCAAATCTTCTTGCGACATGCAGACCCAAGAGCTAGACGGGGGCTCGCCCACAGATCGACTTCAGTATCACTATGACGACGCGCTGGAACGACTACCGCTGTCGAACCCTTCTCTGACTTCCGCCATCGAGTGACCCAAAAGACACGACCCAAGGGAGCCCACGCATAAAAATTGGGTGGCTTCATGCCCCTCCAATAGAATCTGTGCTGCTGCTCACATTTTTAAATCCGAGCGGCAAATCCGTCCGAGCACCAACACTCATTCACTTGGAGGGGCACCTATCCAAACGACCGAAAAGCTATACGCGGCTCCATTCGCAAGGCACGGAACTGTTTCAGGCCAACTCCCTGTGAAGGCCGCATCTCTGCGTTCCATGCGTGCTAGAGCCAACACATAGCTAACGAGTACCGGGATAGGTGTTCGCGGAAAGTACATAGCAGATCGCTTGTACCAAAGCAACCCAAGAGCTAGACAGGGGCTGACCCGAAGATCGCCTTCCATGTCGCTGCGACGACGCATTGGAACGACAACCGCTGCCGAACCATTTCCGACTTGCGCCGTCGAGCGACCTGAAAGATGAGACTTTGAGCAGCCCACGCATAGCAATCAGGTGGCTTCATGCCCCTATAATGGAATCAGTGCTGCTGATCCCGTTTTGAAATCCGACCTAATCATCCATCCGTCTGTCGGATTTCAAAACGGGATCACCAGCACTGATTCCATTAGAGGGGCATGGGGGAGCTTCCGCGAACAACACCTCCCCTATATAAGTTATTAGTCCAAGTATTGCACTTCCGTAGAAATTTGAGCCGAAGAGAATATCTCACAAAAATTTCAAATCTCTCAAAAATATAAGTGAAACAAAGAAGAATAGATCACAAAAAATTCAAAACTTCCAAAAATTCAATTGAAACGAAGAGAATAGCTCACAAAAAATGCAAGTCTTGCAAAAAAAATTCAAAGGAAAAGAAGAGAATAGCTCACAAAAAAAATCAAATCTCCCAAAAAATGCATCATGCATAACTTCCAAAAATTCAATTGAAACGAAGAGAATAGCTCACAAAAAATGCAAGTCTTCCAAAAAAATCAAAGGG
Organism: Chamaecyparis obtusa; assembly: GCA_027943335.1. NCBI lineage: Eukaryota > Viridiplantae > Streptophyta > Pinopsida > Cupressales > Cupressaceae > Chamaecyparis > Chamaecyparis obtusa. Next base: position 124,862 of record BSBK01012285.1, on the reverse strand, counting down.
AAATAAAGAGAATAGCTCACAAAAAATTCAAATCTTCCAAAAAACCAAGTGAAACGAAGAGACTACATCACAAAAAATGCATAACTTCCAAAAATTCAATTGAAACGAAGAGAATAGCTCACAAAAAACGCAAGTCTTCCCAAAAAAAAACAAAAAAAAAAAAAACAAAGGGAAACAAAGAGAATAGCTCACAAAAATTCAAATCTTCCAAAAAAAACCAAGTGAAACAAAGAGAATAGCTCACAAAAATTTCAAATCTTGCAAAAATTCAAGTGAAACGAAAGATAATAGCTCACAAAAAAATTCAGAACTTCCAAAAATTCAAGTCTTCCAAAAAAAAATCAAGGAAAAACGAAGACTTAAACTCACGAAAAATTCAAATCTCCTTGCGGCATGCAGACCCAAGAGCTAGACGGGGGCTCGCCCACAAATCGACTTCAGTATCACTATGATGACGCGCTGGAACGACTACCGTTGTCGAACCCTTCTCCGACTTGCGCCATCGAGTGACCCAAAAGAGGCGACCCAGGGGAGCCCCCGCATAGCAATCGGGTGGCTTCATGCCCCTCCAATAAAATCAGGCATGCTACTCACATTTTAAATCCGAGCCGCAAATCCGTCCGAGCACCAGCACTGATTCACTTGGAGGGGCACCCTATCCAAACGACCCAAAAGCTATACGCGGCTCCTTTCGCACGCACAGAACTGTTTCAAGCCGACTCCCTGTGAAGGCCGCATCTCTCCGTTCCACCCATGCAAGAAACAACGCATAGCTAACGAATACCCGGATAGGGTTTCGCGGAAAGTACAAGCAGATCGCTTGTACCAAAGCAACCCAAAAGCTAGACGGGGGCTGACCCGAAGATCGCCTTCCATGTCACAGCGACGACGCATTGGAACGACAACCGCTGTCGAACCCTTCCCGACTTTGCGTCATCGAGCGACCCGAAAGACGGGACTTTGAGCAGCCCCCGCATAGCAATCAGGTGGCTTCATGCCCCTCTAATGGAATCAGTGCTGCTGATCCCGTTTTGAAATCCGACCTAATCATCCGTCCGTCTGTCGGATTTCAAAACGGGATCACCAGCACTGATTCTATTAGAGGGGCATGGGGGAGCTTCCGCGGACAACACCTCCCCTATATAAGTTATTAGTCCAAGTATTGCACTTCCGTAGAAATTTGAGCCGAAGAGAATATCTCACAAAAATTTCAAATCTCTCAAAAATACAAGTGAAACAAAGAACAATAGATCACAAAAAATTCAAAACTTCCAAAAATTCAATTGAAATGAAGAGAATAGCTCACAAAAAATCCAAGTCTTGCAAAAAAAATCAAGGAAAAAGAAGAGAATAGCTCACAAAAAAATCAAATTTCCCAAAAATGCAAGTGAAACGAAGAGACTACATCACCAAAAAATGCATAACTTCCAAAAATTCAATTGAAACGAAGAGAATAGCTCACAAAAAATGCAAGTCTTCCAAAAAAAAATCAAGGGAAACAAAGAGAATAGCTCACAAAAAATTCAAATCTTCGAAAAAACCAAGTGAAACAAAGAAGAATAGCTCACAAAAAATTCAAATCCTGCAAAAATTCAAGTGAAAGGAAGAGAATAGCTCACAAAAAATTCAAAACTTCAAAAAATTCAAGTGAAACGAAGAGAATAGCTCACAAAAAATTCAAAACTTCCAAAAATTCAAGTGAAACGAAGAGAATAGCTCACAAAAAACTTCAAATCTCGCAAAAACTCCAGTGAAACGAAAAAGACTTAACTCACAAAAAATTCAAATCTTCTTGCCGCATGCAGACCCAAATGCTAGACCGGGGCTCGCCCACAGATCGACTTCAGTATCACTAATGACGACGCGCTGGAACAACTACCGTTGTTGAACCCTTCTCCGACTTGCGCCATCGAGTGACCCAGAAGAGACGACCCAGGGGAGCCCCCGCATAGCAATCAGGTGGCTTCATGCCCCTCCAATAAAATCAGGCATGCTACTCACATTTTAAATCCGAGCCGCAAATCCATCCGAGCACCAGCACTGATTCACTTGGAGGGGCACCCTATCCAAACGACCCAAAAGCTATACGCGGCTCCATTCGCACGCACAGAACTGTTTCAGGCCGACTCCCTGTGAAGGCCGCATCTCTTCGTTGCACACATGCAAGAGACAACGCATAGCTAACGAGTACCCGGATAGGGTTTCGCGGAAAGTACATAGCAGATCGCTTGTACCAAAGCAACCCAAAAGCTAGACGGGGGCTGACCCTAAGATCGCCTTACATGTCACAACGACGACGCATTGGAACGACAACCGCTGTCGAACCCTTTCCGACTTGCGCAATCGAGCGACCCGAAAGACGGGACTTTGAGCAGCCCACGCATAGCAATCAGGTGGCTTCATGCCCCTGTAATGGAATCAGTGCTGCTGATCCCATTTTGAAATCTGACCTAATCATCCGTCCGTCTGTCGGATTTCAAAACGGGATCACCAGCACTGATTCTATTAGAGGGGCATGGGGGAGCTTCCGCGGACAACACCTCCCCTATATAAGTTATTAGTCCAAGTATTGCACTTTCGTAGAAATTTGAGCCGAAGAGAATATCTCACAAAAATTTCAAATCTCTCAAAAATACAAGTGAAACAAAGAGAATAGATCACAAAAAATTCAAAACTTCCAAAAATTCAATTGAAATGAAGAGAATAGCTCACAAAAAATCCAAGTCTTGCAAAAAAAAAATCAAGGGAAAAGAAGAGAATAGCTCACAAAAAATGCAAGTCTTCCAAAAAAAAACAAGGGAAACAAAGAAAATAGCTCACAAAAAATTCAAATCTTCCAAAAAACCAAGTGAAACAAAGAAGAATAGCTCACAAAAAATTCAAATCCTGCAAAAATTCAAGTGAAACGAAGAGGATAGCTCACAAAAAACTCAAAACTTCCAAAAATTCAAGTGAAACGAAGAGAATAGCTCACAAAAAATTTAAGTGAAACGAAGAGAATAGCTCACAAAAACTTCAAATCTCGCAAAAACTCCAGTGAAACGAAAAAAAGAAAAAGACTTTAACTCACAAAAAATTCAAATCTTCTTGCGGCATGCAGACCCAAGTGCTAGACGGGGGCTGCACACAGATCGACTTCAGTATCACTAATGACGACGCGCTGGAACGACTACCGTTGTCGAACCCTTCTCCGACTTGCGCCATCGAGTGACCCAAAAGAGACGACCCAGGGGAGCCCCCGCATAGCAATCAGGTGGCTTCATGCCCCTCAAATAAAATCAGGCATGCTCCTCACATTTTAAATCTGAGCCGCAAATCCGTCCGAGCACCAGCACTGATTCGCTTGGAGGGGCACCCTATCCAAACGACCCAAAAGCTATACGCGGCTCCATTCGCACGCACAGAACTATTTCAGGCCGACTCCCTGTGAAGGCCGCATCTCTCCGTTCCACACATGCAAGAGCCAATGCATAGCTAACGAGTACCCGGATAGGGGTTCGCGGAAAGTACATAGCAGATCGCTTGTACCAAGCGACCCAAAAGCTAGACAAGGGCTAACCCGAAGATCGCCTTCCATGTCACTGCGACGACGCATTGGAACGACAACCGCTGTCGAACCCTTTCCGACTTGCGCCGTCGAGCGACTCGAAAGACGGGACTTTGAGCAGCCCCCGCATAGCAATCAGGTGGCTTCATGCCCCTCTAATGGAATCAGTGCTGCTGATCCCGTTTTGAAATCCGACCTGCTCATCCATCCGTCCGTCGGATTTCAAAACGGGATCACTAGCACTGATTCTATTAGAGGGGCATGGGGGAGCTTCCGCGGACAACACCTCCCCTATATAAGTTATTAGTCCAAGTATTGCACTTCCGTAGAAATTTGAGCCGAAGAGAATATCTCACAAAAATTTCAAATCTCTCAAAAATACAAGTGAAACAAAGAAGAATAGATCACAAAAAATTCAAAACTTCTAAAAATTCAATTGAAACGAAGAGAATAGCTCACAAAAAATGCAAGTCTTGCAAAAAAAAATTCAAGGGAAAAGAAGAGAATAGCTCACAAAAAAAATCAAATCTCCCAAAAATGCAAGTGAAACGAAGAGACTACATCACAAAAAATGCATAACTTCCAAAAATTCAATTGAAACGAAGAGAATAGCTCACAAAAAATGCAAGTCTTCCAAAAAAATCAAAGGAAACAAAGAGAATAGCTCACAAAAAATAGCTAGCTTGTGGCCCGGACGATCCGATCTCATGAAAACTGACTACATACCCGTGGCTCGGATCGACAAGCTAGCTCGGATCGGCGATCTGAGCTCATTCCATCATGCATTCCCGTCTTCTACTCCATAAATGACTCACCTCTTTGTATTCACTTGAGAACTAAACATCCTTTAGTTCAGCTCGAATCACAACGTGCACTAGAATCCGTTCCAGCTCGGGTCTCATCTCAAAGATCCTTGCATTCACCAACAACACCTCCCCTATATAAGTTATTAGTCCAAGTCTTGCTCTTCCGTAGAAATTTGAGGCGAAGAGAACAACTCGCAACAAATCCAAATCTTCCAAAAAATCAAGGGAAATGGGGAGAATAGCTCACAAATAATTCAAATCTTCAAAAAAATCAAGTGAAACGAGGAGAATAGCTCACAAAAAATTCAAATCTTCCAAATATCAAACCCAAAAGCTTCGCACACATTACAAATCAAACAGCTTGTACCGAGCGACCCAAACGCTAGACAAGGGCTCACCCTTAATAAGAGAATCAGTGTTTGACTTGTGGGCCGGGCGAGCCGATCTCATGAAAACTGCCTACATACCCGTGGCTCAGATCAGCGAGCTGACTCGGATCGTCGATCTGAGCTCATTCCATCATGCATTCCCGTGTTCTACTCCATAAAACGACTCACCTCTTTGTATTCACTTGAGAACTGAACATCCTTTAGCTCAGCTTGAATCACAACGCGCACTAGAATCCGTTCCAGCTCGGGTCTCATCTCAAAGATCCTTTCATTCACCAACAACACCTCCCCTATATAAGTTATTAGTCCAAGTCTTGCTCTTCCGTAGAAATTTGAGGCGAAGAGAACAACTCTCAAAAATTCCAATTCTTCCAAAAAAATCAAGGGAAACGGGGAGAATAGCTCACAAATAATTCAAATCTTCAAAAATATCAAGTGAAACGAGGAGAATAGCTCACAAAAAATTTAAATCTTCCAAATATCAACCCAAAAGCTTTGCACACATTACAAATCGAACAGCTTGTACCGAGCGACCCAAACGCTAGACAAGGGCTCACCCTTAATAAGAGAATCGATGTTTGACTTGTGGGCCGGGCGAGCCGATCTCATGAAAACTACCTACATACCCATGGCTCGGATCAGCGAGCTGGCTCGGATCGACGAGATAGCTCGGATCGACGATCTGAGATCATTCCATCATGCATTCCCATGTTCTACTCCATAGAATGACTCACCTCTTTGTATTCACTTGAGAACTGAACATCCTTTAGCTCAGCTCGAATCACAACGCGTACTAGAATCCGTTCCAGCTCGGATCTCATCTCAATGATTCTTACATTCACCAACAACACCTCCCCTATATAAGTTATTAGTCCGAGTCTTGCTCCCCCGTAGAAATGCTCGCCAACGCCGAAAGGTCACAAAAAATTTAAATCTCATAAATGACTCAGCTCGACGGGCTGGCTCGGATCGTACATACCCGTGGCTCGGATCGACGAGCTAGCTCGGATCGGCGATCTGAGCTCATTCCATCATGCATTCCCATGTTCTACTCCATAGAATGAGTCACCTCTTTGTATTCACTTGAGAACTGAACATCCTTTAGCTCAGCTCGAATCATAACGCGCACTAGAATCCGTTCCAGCTCGGGTCTCATCTCAGTGATCCTTACATTCACCAACAACACCTCCCCTATATAAGTTATTAGTCCGAGTCTTACTCCCCCGTAGAAATGCTCGCCAACGCCGAAAGGTCACAAAAAATTTAAATCTTGTAAAAGACTCAGCTCGACGGGCTGGCTCGGATCGCCGAGCTGGCTCGGATCGCCGAGCTGGCTCGGATCGCCGAGCTGGCTCGGATCGCCGAGCTGGCTCGGATCGCCGAGCTGGCTCGGATCGCCGAGTTGAGCTCAATCCATCATGCATTCCCGTGTTCTACTCCATGGAATAACTCGCCTATTTGTAATCACTTGAGAATTCAACATCCTTTAGCTCAACTCGAATCACAACGCGCACTAGAATCCGTTCCAGCTCGGGTCTCATCTCAAAGATCCTTCCATCCACCAACACCACCTCCCCTATATAAGTTATTAGTCCAAGTCTTGCTCCCCCGTAGAAATGCTCGCCGACACGGATAGGTCACGAAAACTTTAAATCTCGTAAAAGACTCAGCTCGACAAGCTAGCTCGAATCCGTGAGCTGGCTCGGATCGACGAGCTGAGCTCAATCCATCATGCATTCCCGTGTTCTACTCCATAGAACAACTCACCTATTTGTATTCACTTGAGAACTCAACATCCTTTAGCTCAGCTCGAATCACAATGGGCACTAGAATCCATTCCATCTCGAGTCTCATCTCAAAGATCCTTACATCCACCAACAACACCTCCCCTATATAAGTTATTAGTCCGAGTCTTGCTCCCACGTAGAAATGCTTGCCGACGCCGATAAGTCACAAAAACTTAAAATCTCGTAAAAGGCTCGGATCGCCAAGCGAGCTGGCTCGGATCACCGAGCGAGCTGACTCGAATCGGCGAGCTGGCACGGTTTGCCGAGCGAGCCGGCTCGGTTTTCCAAGCTGGCTGGCTCGGATCGCCGAGCCGGCTCGGCTCAAATCGGATCGGATCCATCATGCATTCCCGTGTTCTACTCCATAAAACAACTTGCCTATTTGTATTCCTTTGAGAACTCAATATCCTTTAGCTTAGCTCTAATCACAATGCGCACTAGAATTTGTTCCAGCTTGGGTCTCATCTCAAAAATCCTCACATCCACCAACAACACCTCCCCTACGAGGATAAGTTATTAGTCCGAGTCTTTCTCCCCCATACAAATGCTTGCCGACGTCGATAGGTCGCAAAAAATTTAAATCTCGTAAAAGGCTCAACTTGACGAGCTGGCTCGGATCGTCGAGCTGGCTCAGATCGACAAGCTGGATCGGATCAACGAGCTGGCTCGGATCCGCGAGATGAGCTCAATCCATCATGCATTCCTGAGTTCTACTCCATAGAACAACTCGCCTATTCATATTCACTTGAGAACTCAACATCCTTAAGCTCAGCTCGAATCGTCTATGCACGAACCCATGCATAGCATTCAGGTATCAAATGGCATATCCAAAAATATCCGTAGAGAGCTAGCAAATCAATCATAGGCAGCATTGGCATAGATCGAGGTGAACATCATTTGATGCGATTTGACTAGTTACCATTGGGATGCCTTCGTGGCAATAGGGCCGACTTGAAACAAACCAACACAGCTTGATGTGATAGGGGTCATTTCATAATGACTGTTGGATGACTTTGTGGTGGTATGGCTAACTTACAATGGATGGGTGTAGTGTTGATGTGACAAGATCACCTCATACTAGAAATAGAGCTAACACGTCGACTGACTTGAACTGACATGTAAGGGACTCGATCCGAGGTGTAACAAAGGAGTTGTTTGGTGCACTCAGGAGTAGGGTCATGTCAGGGACTTGATTCGAGGAGCATTCATGGGGTTGTGCGACAAGTTGTTAATAGTTTTGGCCTGGGTAAGGTTTAGAGTCAAGTCGAGGTGTCATTCGAGCTGCATGAAGTAGCATGGACTGCTTTGTGCAGAGTGGCATTGGATCTTGTTGGGGACTCGATCCGAGGTGAAATCAACTAGGTATTGGAATGGGAAGTTGGGGACTTTTCCATGGGAGACTTGGAACATGTGCGAGATGGTGGCGTAATGAGCTAGTTCAGAACTATGTTGGACTATGAGATGCATTGGTTGCATGTACGTAGGAGGTCTTCATGACATTGGCTCGTGCAAGCCACAAGTCCTAATCTGGATGCAAGTTCACATCTTGAGGACAACTCATTAGTGGAGAAGTTCTCAAACTCAATTCTTGAGAGGTGTCTTGCTAGCTCAAATCGGTGAGTTGGCTCAGATCGGCTAGCTCAATCAGATTGGCGAGCTGGCTCCGATTGACGAGTTGGGCTCATCTCAGAGGTCGTTACATCCGTAAACAATACCTATCCCGTTATGACCCTAGAGATCTGGGTTACTTTGCCGACTCTAGTGATCCGGTGATCCAAGTCAATCCGGCGAATTGAGTCGATCCGGTGACCCGAGTTGTTCTGGTGATCTAAATTACTTATGTGACTGGAGTAATTCAAGTTGGGGGACTTGACAACTTGGCATGCTGAGCCGAATTCATTGATGAGTTGGCATACTCGTCAGCATAGGTATAGGAATGGGAAGTCATGGACTTTTCCATGAGAGACTTGGAATGAGTTAGCCTAGCTCACTTGTGAGTGGGGTCAAAAGTCACATTTGTTGACCTGAGTTGATCTCGCGACCTGAGCTGATTTGGCTGGCGGCCTGAGTTGGTGTGGTGACCCAAGTTGATCTGGCTAGCGACCTGAGTTGATCCAGCGATCCGACTTCATCCGTCGACCTGACCGAGTTGGTCAGGTGATCTGGTGACCCGACCTGACCTGGTTGGTGAGTCGAGTTGATGTGGCGACCCGAGTTGATCTGGCTGGCGACCCAAAATGATCCCGTGACCTGACCCGATCTGAAGACCTGACCCGACCCAACCCGAGTTGGTCTGGCAATCTGGTGACCCGAGTTGTTCTGGTTGGCGACTCGAGTCGATATGTTGACCCAAGTTGATCCGGTGACCCGACCCAATCCGGAGACCTGACCCGACCAAACTTGACCTAACTTTAGTTAGTCAGGTGATTTGGCGACCCAATATGATCTATATGGATACCTGAGTCGATGTAGGGACCCGAGTAGATTTGGCTGGCGGCCCGAGTCGATCTGACAACCCGTCCTAATCTGGAGACCCGAGTCGATCCGACGACTCGAGTTGATTCGGCAACCCGAGTGGATTTGACGACCTGTGTCGATCTGGTGACCCGAGTTGTTCTGGCGATCTGAGTTACTTATGCAACTCGAGTGATCTGAGCTGGTGGACTTGACAGCTTGGCATATTGGATCGAGGTGATCCAAGATTGAATGAGTTAGCACAGATCGAGGTGAACATCATTTGATGTGATTTAACTTGCGATCTGACTGGTTATCATTGGGATGCCTTCGTGGCAATAGGGCCGACTTGAAATAGAGATCTGAGTCGATCTGACGACTCCAGTGATTCGAGTCGATCTGGCAAGTCTAGCGATCCAAGTTGGCTAGGCAACTTCGTCAATCTAAGTTAGTCAGGTGATCTTGCGACCTGAGTTGATCTGGATGGTGACCCGAGTTGATCCGACTGGCAACCCAAGTTGTTTTGGGGACTCGAGTCGATCCAGAAACCCGAGTTGACTCGGCGATGCGAGTCGATCCAATGATCCGAATTACTTATGCGACTGGAGTAATTCAAGTTGGGGGACTTGACAGCTTGGCATGCTAAGGCGACTTCATTGATGAGTTGGCATACTTGTCAGCATTACTATTGTGCATATTAGATTGAGGTGATCCAAGTTTGAATGAGTTGGCATGGATCGAGGTGGACATCATTTGATGCAGTCTGACTAGTTATTGTTAGACGCAGTGTTGAAATGACCCGGGGTCATTTCATATAACCGCTGGGAGGCTTTCGTGGTAGTAGGGCAAGACCTGCGATGAGAACTTAACAAGGTCGCTGGCGGGGTCGAAACTCGTAGGAAAAAATGGATAAAGGAGGCTCTATACAAGGAAAAGAACAAAATTTTCAAGTTATAAAAAACTTAAATCACTAGAGCCATCCATGGAGTCACGCCTAGCTCGTTGGCGACGGGATCCCGGTGAGCTCGCTCACGAGCAAGATCTCGGACAGGATCCGGTCGAGCTCGTTGGCGATCCTCAGGGCGGGGTCAAAAGTCCTAAAAAAATAGACAAAGGAGGCTTCGTACAATGAAAAGAATGAAAAAACTAGAGTTGAAAAAGAAAACCACTCGTGCCATTCATGGAGTCACACCCAACTTAGTGACCCAAATTGATCGGGTGACCCGACCTAACCCGAGTTGGTTAGGTGATGTGGTGACCCGAGCTGATCTGGCTGACGACCCGAGTCGATGTGGCGACCTGAGTTGATCTGGTTGGCGACAAGAATTGATCTGGCAACCCGACCCGATCTAGAGAACTGACCCAACCCGATCTAGAGACCTGACCCAACCCGACCCGACCCAACTTGGCCTGGCAATCTGGTGACCCGAGTTGATCTGGTTGGTGACCCGAGTCAATTTGTTGACCTGAGTTGATCAGGCTGGCATACTTAGTTGACTTCATTGATGAGTTTGCATACTCGTTAGTATTACTATTATGCATATTAGATTGAGGCGATCCAAGTTTGAATGAGTTAGCCTAGCTCGCTTGCGAGTGGGGTCAAAACTCAAATTTGTTAACCCGAGTTGATCTGGCTGGTGACCCGAGTTGATTTGGTGACCCGAGCTGATTTGGCTGGCGACCTAAGTCGATGTGATGATCTGAGTTGATCTGGCTGGCGACCTGAGTTGATCTGGCGATCTGACTTCATCCGTCGACCTGACTCGAGTTGGTCAGGTGATCTAATGACCTGAGCTGATCTGGTTGGCGAGTCGAGTCGAGTCGATGTAGCAACTCGAGTTGATCTGGCTGGCGAGCTGAAATGATCCCGCGACTTGACCCAATCTGGAGACCTTACCCGACCTGACCTGAGTTGGTCTGGCGACCCAAGTTGATCTGGTTGGTGACTCGAGTCGATGTGTTGACCCGAGTTGATCTGGCTGGAGACCCAATTTGATCTGGTGACCCGACTCGATCCAGAGACCCGACCTAACCTAAGTTAGTCAGGTGATTTGGTGACCTGATTTGATCTATCTGGATACCCGAATCGATCCGATGAACCGAGTCGATCGGACGACCCATCCTGATCTGGAGACCTGAGTCGATCCGGTGACCTGCGTCAATACGGTGACCCGAGTCGATTCGAGGACTCGAGTCGATCCGGTGACCCGAGTCGATCTGGCGACCCGAGTCGATCTGATGACTCGAGTTAATTAGGTGACCCAAGTTGTTTTGGCAATACGAGTTACTTATGCGACTCGAGTGATCCGAGCTAGCAAACTAGACAGCTTGGCATATTGGAATGTGTTAACAACATAAGCTGATGTGTTGACCCGAGTTGATCATGTTAGTGACCCGAGTTGATCTAATTAGCGACCTGAGTTGATCCGGTGACCCGACCTGATCAGGAGACCTAACCCAACCTGACCTAAGTTAGTTAGGTGATTTGGTGACCCGAGCTGATCTATCTGGATACTCGAGTTGATGTGGCAACCTAAGTTGATCTGGCTGGTGACCCGAATTAATCTGGTGACCCGACCTGACCTGAGTTGGTTAGGTGATGTGGCAACCTGAGCTGATCTAGGTGATGACCCAAGTCGATGTGGTGACTTGAGTTAATCTAGCTAGCAACCCGAGTTGATCCAGCGACCTATCGCGATCTAGAGACCCGAGTCAAGCCGGCAACCCGAGTCGACCTAACGACCTGAGTGATCTAAGTTTATTATGGTAGTTGGAGTTACTTATGCGACTCGACTGATCTAAGTTGGAGGACTTGACAACTTGGCATACTGAGATGACTTCATTGATGAGTTTGCATACTCATCAGCATTACTATTGTGCATATTGGATGTGGTGACCTGAGTTGATCTGGCTAGGGACCTGATCTGGCTGGTGACCTAAGTCGATGTGGTGACCTAAGTTGATCTAGCTCAGGACCCGACTTGATCTGGTGACCCGACTTGATCTAGAGACCCCACCTGAGTTGAGTTCATCGAGCGATCTAGGGATCCAAGATGATCTAGCTGACTACCTGAGTCGATGTGGTGTCCCGAGTCGATCTGGCAACTCGAGTTGATCTGGCTGGCGACCCAAGTTGGCTAGGTGATGTGGCAACCTGAGTCAATGTGGCGATCAAGGCTGATTTGGTTGGCGACCTAAGTTGGTCAGGTGATCTGGTGACCAGAGCTGATCTAGCGACCCGAGTTGATCTAGTTGGCGACCCATGTGATGACCTAAGTTGATTTGGCTAGCGACACGAGTTGATCAAGTGACCCGTCCCGATCCAAAGACCTGAGTCGATTCGGCTATGTCAACCCAGCAACCTGAGTTGACTTGATGACCCGAGTCGACCCCGTGACCTGAGTCGACCTAGTGACCCGAGTCACTATGGTGACCTAATTTATTATGGCTATCTGAGTTACTTATGCGACTCGAGTGATCTAAGTTGGGGGACTTGACATACTGAGATGACTTCATTGATGTGTTTGCATACTCATCAACATTACTATTGTGCATATTAGATTTATGCGATCCAAGTTTAAATGAGTTGGCCTAGCTTGATCGTGAGCGAGGTCAAAAGTTGTAAAAAAAATAGACAAAGGAGGCTCCCTACGACAAAAAGAATGAAAAAACCAGAGTTAAAAAAAAATCACTCAGGCCATACATGGAGTCACGCCCTTCTTATTGTCGAGCTAGAAGCGGAGACTTGACTATGATAATACTTGAAGAGGAGTATGGGTCAATCATTCAAAAAGTGGACAGACTCACTGGAGATCTAAGTAGGTCAGGCTATCTAGTGACCTGACCTAATCTGGCTGGTGACCCGAGTCGATGTGGTGACCTGAGTTGATCTGGCTCGGGACCCGACTTGATCTGGTGACTCGACTCGATCTAGAGACCCCACCCGACCTGAGTTCATCGGGCGATCTGGTGATCTGAGATGATCTAGCTAACTACCTGAGTCGATGTCGTGTCCTGAGTTGATCTGGCGAACCGAGTTGGCCAGGTGATGTGGTGACCCAAGCTGATCTGGCTGGCGACCCGAGTCGGTTAGGTGATTTGGCGACCAGAGCAGATTTGGCTAGTGACCCAAGCTGATCTGGTGACCTGAGTTGATCTAATTGGTGACTCATGTGGTGACCCGAGTTGATCAAGTGACCTGTCCTGATCTAGAGACCCGAGTCGATCCAATAACCTGAGTTGACCCGGCGACCCGAGTCAACTTGACGACCCGAGTCAACCCAGCGACCTGCGTCGACCTAGTGACCCGCGTCGACCCAGTGACTCGCGTCGACCCAGTGACCCGTGTCGACCCAGTGACCCGTGTCAAACTGGCGACCCATGTCGAACCGGTGACTCGTGTTGACCTGACAACCCGCATCGACCTGGTGACCCAAGTCAACCCAAGTCGACTCGAGGCCCGAGTTGATCTGGCAACCCAAGTCGACCCGAGTCGACCCGATAACCTGAGTCAACCGAGTCACCTGAGTTGATCTGGCTGGTGACCCGAGTTGGCCAAGTAATGTGGCGACCTGAGTCAATGTGGTGACCCAAGCTGATCTGGCGACCACAGCTGATCTGGCTGGTGACCCAAGCTGATCTGGCGATCCGAGTTGATCTAGTTGGGGACCAGTGTGGTGACCTGAGTTGATCTCGCTAGCTACCTAACTTGATCTAGTTGGTGACCCGTGTGGTGACCGAGTCGACCCAGTGACCTGAGTCAATCGGTTGACCCAGTGACCTGAGTCAACTGAGTCAACCCGATGACAAGAGTCAATCGAGTCGACATGGTGACCTGAGATGACCGAGTCAGTCAGGTGATTGAGTCGACCCAGTGACCTGAATCGATTGAGTCGACCCGAGTCGACCAGGAGACCTTAGTAGACTAGGTCGACCCGTGTCAACCCAAGTCAACTTGAGGCCTGAGTCGATCCAGCAACCCAAGTCGACTCGGTGACCCGAGTCGACCCAGTGACCCAAGTCGACCTGATGACCTGAGTCAACCGAGTCGACCCGGTGACCCGAGTTGACCGAGTCGACCCAATGACCCGAGTCAATCGAGTCGACCCGAGTCGACCCAGCGACTGGGGTTTCTGTGGTGACCTAATTTATTATGGCAGTTGGAGTTACTCATTGGCGACCAGAGCTGATCTAGCAACCCGAGTTGATCTAGTTGGCGACCTAACCTGATCTAGCTGGCGAACTAATTTTGTCAGGTGATTTGGCGACAAGAGTTGATTTGGCTGGTGACCCAAGCTGATATGGTGACCTGAGTAAATCTAGTTGGGGACCCGTGTGGTGACTTGAGTTGATCTCGCTAGAAACTTGAGTTGATCCAATGACCCCTCCTGATCTAGAGGCCCGAGTCAACCCGAGTTGACCCGGTGACCCGAGTCACTCGAGTCGACCCGAGTCAATCGAGTCGACCCAGTGACTTGAGTCAACCGAGTCGACCCAGTGACCCGAATCAACCGAGTCGGTCAAGTGACTGAGTCGACCCGGTGACCTGAGTCGACTGAGTTGACCCAGTCGACCTGGTGACCTGAGTCGACAGAGTTGACCCAGTGACCTGAGTCAACTGAGTCGACCTGGTGACCCGAGTCAACTAAGTCGACCTAAGTCAGTCAGGTGATTAAGTCGACCCGAGTTGACCAAGTGACCCGAGTCAACCGAATCGACCGAGTGACCTGAGTCAACTGAGTCGACCCGATGACCCGAGTCAACTGAGTCGACCTGAGTCAACCGAGTCGACCGAGTCAACGTGGTGACCCGAGTCAACTGAGTCGGTCAGGTGACTAAGTCGACCCGAGTCAACCAGAGTCGACTGAGTCAACCTAGTGACCTGAATCAATTGAGTCGACCCGGTGACCTGAGTTGACTAGGTCGACCCGTGTCAACCCAAGTCGACTCGAGGCTTGAGTCAATCCAGCAACCCAAGTCGACTCGGTGACCCGAGTCGACCCAGTGACCCGATGACCCGAGTCGACCCGGTGACCCGAGTTGACCGAGTCGACCCAATGACCCGAGTCAACTGAGTCGACCCGGTGACCTGAGTCAACCAAGTCGACCCAGCGACCGGGGTTTTTATGGTGGCCTAATTTATTATGGTAGTCAGAGTTACTCACTGGCGAATTTATTATGGTAGTCAGAGTTACTCACTGGCGACTAGAGCTGATCTAGCACCCCGAGTTGATCTAGTTAGCGACCTAACCTGATCTGGCTGGTGAACTAATTTTGTCAGGTGATCTGGCGATAAGAGCTGATCTGGTTGGTGACCCAAGCTGATATGGTGACTCGAGTAAATCTAGTTGCCGACCCATGTGGTGACCTGAGTTGATCTCGCTAGCGACTTGAGTTGATCCAATGACCCGTCTCGATCTAGAGGCTCGAGTCGAGCCAGCAACCCAAGTCGAGCTAGCAACCCGAGTCAACCGA
This sequence comes from Chamaecyparis obtusa, assembly GCA_027943335.1. NCBI lineage: Eukaryota > Viridiplantae > Streptophyta > Pinopsida > Cupressales > Cupressaceae > Chamaecyparis > Chamaecyparis obtusa. The sequence goes on along the minus strand of BSBK01012285.1, from coordinate 109,405 downwards.
GTCGACCTGATGACCTGAGCCAACCGAGTCGACTCGGTGACCCGGTGACCTGAATCAACCGAGTCGACCCGGTGACCAGAGTCGACTAAGTCGACCCAGTCGACCTGAGTCAACCGAGTCGACCCAGTGACCTGAGTCGACCCGATGACCCGAGCCAACCGAGTCGACCTAGTGACCCGGTGACCCGAATCAACCGAGTCGACCCGGTGACTAGAGTTGACTAAGTCGACCCAGTCGACCTGAGTCAACCGAGTCGACCCAGTGACCCGAGTCGACCCGATGACCCGAGCCAACCGAGTCGACCAGTGACCCGGTGACCCGAATCAACCAAGTCGACCCGGTGACCAGAGTCGACTGAGTCGACTCGGTGACCCGAGTCAACCGAGTCGATAGAGTTAACCCAGTGACCCGAGTCAACCGTGTCAACCCAATGACCTGAGTTGACATGGTGACCTGAGTCAACCAAGTTGACCTAAGTCAGTAAGGTGACTGAGTCGACCCGAGTCGACTCGGTGACCTGAGTCAACTGAGTCGACCTGGTGACCTAAGTCAACTAAGTCGACCCGGTGACCTGAGTTGACCCAGTGACATGAGTCAACCGAGTCGACCCGATGACTTGAGTCAACCGAGTCGACCCTGTGACCTGAGTCAACCGAGTCGACCCAGCGACCTGAGTCACTGTGGTGACCCAATTTATTATGGCAGTCGAAGTTACTGGCTGGCGACCCGAGTTGATCTAGTTGGTGACATAAGCTGATCTGGCTGGTGACCTAATTTTGTTAGGTGATCTGGTGACCAGAGCTGATCTAGCTGGTGACCCAAGCTGATCTGGCGACCTGAGTTGATCTAGTTGGCGACCCGTGTGGTGACCTGAGTTGATCTAGTTGGCGACCCGTGTGGTGACCTGAGTTGATCTCGCTAGCGACTTGAGTTGACCAAGTGACTCATCCCGATTTAGAGGCCTAAGTCGATCCGGCAACCCAAGTCAACCCGGTGACTTGAGTCAACCGCGTCGACCGAGTCAACCTAGTGACCCGAGTCGATCGAGTCGACTCGATGACCTGAGTCAACTGAGTTGACCCGATGACCTGAGTCAATTGAGTCGACCTGGTGACCCAAGTCAACCGAGTCGACCTAAGTCGACCCGGTGACTTGAGTCAACCGAGTCAACCCGGTGACCTGAGTCAACTGAGTCGACCGAGTTGACCTAGTGACCTAAGTCAACCAAGTCGACCCAGTGACCCGACTCGACCGAGTCGACCCAGCGACCCGAGTCGCTGTGGTGACCCAATTTATTATGGCAGTCAAAGTTATTGGCTAGCGACCAGAGTTGATCTAGCGACCTGAATTGATCTAGTTGGCAACCTAAGCTGATCTGGTTGTCGACCTAATTTTGTGAGGTGATCTAGTGACCAGAGCTAATTTGGCTGTCGACCTAATTTTGTGAGGTGATCTAGCAACCAGAGCTGATCTGGCTGGTGACCCAATCTGATCTGGCGACTCGAGTTGATCTAGTTGGCGACCTGTGTGGTGACCTGAGTTGATCTCGCTAGCGACTTGTGTTGATCTAGTGACCCATCCTGATCTAGAGGCTTGAGTTGATCCAACAACCCAAGTCGATCCGAGTCGACCGAGTCGACTCGATCATCCGAGTCAACCGAGTTGACCCGGTGACCCGAGTCGACCCGGTGACCTGAGTCAATCGAGTCGACCCGGTGACCTGAGTCAACTGAGTCAACCCAGTGACCTGAGTCAACCGAGTCGACCCGAGTCAACTGAGTTGACGCGGTGACCCGAGTCAACCAAGTCGATCGATTCAACCCGGTGATCCGAGTCGACCTGAGTCGACCGAGTCGGTTAGGTGACTGAGTCGACCCGATGACCTAAGTTGACCGAGTCGACCCAGTGACCTGACTCAATTGAGTCGACCCAGTGACCCGAGTCAACTGAGTCGACCCAATGACTCGAGTCAACCGAGTCGACCTGGTGACCCAAGTCAACTGAGTCGACCGAGTTGACCCGATGACCCGAGTCAACTGAGTCGACCCAGTGACCCAAGTCGCTGTGGTGACCTAATTTATTATGGCAGTTAAAGTTACTAGCTGGCGACCAGAGCTGAGCTGGCAACCTGAATTGATCTAGTGGGTGACCTAAGCTGATCTGGCTAGTGACCTAATTTTGTCAGGTCATCTGGAGACCAGAGCTGATCTGGCTGGTGACCCAAGTTGATCTGGTGACTCAAGTTGATCTAGTTGGCGACCCGTGTGGTGACCTGAGTTGATCTTGCTAGCGATTTGAGTTGATCCAGTGACCCGTCCTGATCCAGAGGCCTGAGTCAATCCGGCAACCCAAGTCGACTCGGTGACCCGAGTCTATCGAGTTGACCGAGTGACCTGAGTCAACCGAGTCGACTCGATGACCCGAGTCAACCGAGTCGACTCGATGACCCGAGTCAACCGAGTCGACTGAGTCGACGTGGTGTCCCGAGTCGGTCAGGTGACCGAGTCGACCCGAGTAAACCAGAGTCGACTGAGTTGACCTAGTGACCTGAATCAATTGAGTCAACCTAGTGACCTGAGTCGACTAGGTCGACCCGTGTCAACCCAAGTCGACTCGAGGCCTAAGTTGATTCGGCAACCCAAGTCGACTCGGTGACCCACGTCGACCGAGTCGACCCAGTGACCCGAGTTGACCCGATGACCCGAGTTGACCCGGTGACCCGAGTTGATCAAGTTGACTGAGTTGACTGAGTCGACCCAGCGACCAGGGTTTTTGTGGTGACCCAATTTATTATGGCAGTCGGAGTTACTCACTGGCGACCAGAGCTAATCTAGCGACCTGAGTTGATCTAATTGGTGACCTAACCTGATCTGGTTGGTGAACTAATTTTGTCAGGTGATCTGGTGACAAGAGCTGATCTGGTTGGTGACCCAAGCTGATATGGCGACCTGAGTAAATCTAGTTGGTGATCCGTGTGGTGACCTGAGTTGATCTCGCTAGCGACTTGAGTTGATCCAGTGACCCATCCCGATCCAGAGGCCCGAGTCGAGCCGGCAACCCAACTCGACCTGAGTCAATCGAGTCGACTCGAGTCCACCGAGTCGACCCAGTGACCCGAGTCAACCTGGTCAACTCGATGACCCGAGCCAACCGAGTCGACCCAGTGACCCGGTGACTCGAATCAACTGAGTCGACCCGGTGACCAGAGTTGACTAAGTCGACCCAGCTGACTTGGTGACCTGAGTCGACAGAGTTGACCTAGTGACCTGAGTCAACCGTGTTGACCTGATGACCTAAGTTGACCTGGTGACCCAAGTCAACCAAGTCTACCTAAGTTAGTAAGGTGACTGAGTTGACCCGAGTCGACCTAGTGACCTGAGTCAACCGAGTCGACCTGGTGACTCGAGTCGACCCAGTGACATGAGTCAACTGAGTCGACCCAATGACCTGAGTCAACTGAGTCAACCGAGTCGACCCTATGACCTGAGTCAACCAAGTTGACCTAGCGACCCGAGTCACTATGGTGACCCAATTTATTATGGCAGTCAAAGTTATTGGCTGGCGACCTGAGTTGATCTAGTTGGTGACATAAGCTGATATGGCGACCAGAGCTGATCTAGCTGGTGACCCAAGCTAATCTGGTGACCCAAGTTGATCTAGTTGGCGACCCATGTGGTGACCTGAGTTGATCTCGCTAGTAACTTGAGTTGACCCGATGATCCATCTTGATCTAGAGGCCCGAGTCGATCCGGCAACCCAAGTCGACCTGGTGACCTGAGTCAACCGCGTCGACCGACTCGACCCAGTGACCTGAGTCAACTAAGTTGACCTGATGACTTGAGTCAACTGAGTTGACCCAATGACCGGAGTCAACTGAGTTGACCCGATGACCTGAGTCAACTGAGTTAACACGATGACTCGAGGCAACCAAGTCGACCCAAGTCGACCGAGTCAGTCAGGTGACTGAGTCGACCTAAGTCGACCTAGTGACCTGAGTCGACCGAGTCAACCCGGTGACTCGAGTCAACAGAGTCGACCGAGTCGACCCAGTGACCCGTGTCAACCGAGTTGACCTGGTGACCCGAGTCGATCGAGTCGACCCAGCGACCTGAGTCACTATGGTGACCTAATTTATTATGGCAGTCAGAGTTACTGGCTGGTGACTAGAGCTGATCTGGTGACCTGAATTGATCTAGTTGGCAACCTAAGCTGATTTGGCTGTCGACCTAATTTTGTGAGGTGATCTGGCGACCAGAGCTGATCTGGCTAGTGACCCAATCTGATTTGGTGACCTGAGTTGATCTAGTTGGTGACCCGTGTGGTGACCTGAGTTGATCTCACTAGCGACTTGTGTTGATCTAGTGACCCATCCCAATCTAGAGGCCTGAGTCGATCCGGCAACCCAAGTCGATTCGAGTTGACTCGGTGACCCGAGTCAACCGAGTCGACCCAGTGACCTGAGTCAATTGAGTCAACCCAGTGACCTGAGTCAACCGAGTCGACCCGATGACCCGAGTCAACCGAGTCAACCCGATGACCCGAGTCAACCGAGTCGACGCAGTGACCTGAGTCAACCAAGTCGATGCGGTGACCCAAGTCAACCGAGTCGACCCGGTGACCTGAGTCAACCGAGTTGACCTGAGTCAACCCGACGACCTGAGTCGACCCGATGACCCGACTCGATCGAGTCGACCTGGTGACCTGACTCGACCGAGTCGACCCAATGACCCGAGTCAACCGAGTCGACCCGGTGACCCGAGTCAACTGAGTCGACCGAGTTCACCCGGTGACCTGAGTCAATTGAGTCGACCCAGTGACCCAAGTTGCTAGTGACCTAATTTTGTTAGGTGATCTGGAGACCAGAGTTGATCTGGTTGGTGACCCAAGCTAATCTGGCGACCAGAGTTGATCTAGTTGGTGACCCGTGTGGTGACCTAAGTTGATCTTGCTAGCAACTTGAGTTGATCCAGTAACCCATCCTGATCCAGAGGCCTGAGTCGATCTGGTAACCCAAGTCGACCTGAGTCGACCTGGTGACCCGACTCAACCGAGTCGACCCGATGACCCGAATCAACCAAGTCGACCTGATGACCCGAGTCAACCAAGTCGACCTTGTGACCCGAGTCAACCAAGTCGACCCGAGTCAGTCAGGTGACTGAGTCAACCCGGTGACCTGAGTCGATTAAGTCAACGGAGTCCACCCAATGACCTGAGTCAACTGAGTCGATCGTGTCAACCCAGTAACCTAAGTCAACCCGGTGAATCGAGTCAACTGAGTCGATCGAGTCGACCCGGTGACCTGAGTCAACTGAGTCGACCTGAGTCGACTGAGTCAACCCAGTTACCTGAGTCACTGTGGTGACCTAATTTATTATGGTAGTCAGAGTTACTGGCTGGTGACCTAAGCTAATCTGGCTGGTGACTTAAGTTTGTCAGGTGATCTAGCGACCAGAGTTGATCTGGTTGGTGACCCAAGCTGATCTGGCGATGTGAGTTGATCTAGTTGGCGACCCGTGTGGTGACCTGAGTTGATCTCGCTAGCGACTTGAGTTGATCCAGTGACCCGTACTGATCCAGAGGCCCGAGTCGATCTGACAACCCAAGTCGACCCGGTGACCCGAGTCAACTTGGTGACTCGAGTCGATCCGATGACCTGAGTCAACTGAGTCATCCCGAGTCGACCGAGTCAGTCAGGTGACTGAGTCGACCCGGTGACCTGAGTCAACCAAGTCGACCTGGTGACCCAAGTCCATCGAGTCGACCGAGTCGACCCAGTGACCTGATTCAACCAAGTCGACCTGGTGACCCGAGTCAACCGAGTCGACCTGGTGACCCGAGTCGCTGTGGTGACCCAATTTATTATGGCAGTCAAAGTTTTTGGCTGGCAACCAGAGCTGATCTGGCGACCTGAGTTGATCTAGTTAGCGACCTAAGCTGATCTAGTTGGCGACCTAAGATGAAATGGTTGGTGACCCAGGCTGATCTAGTTAGTGACCTGATTTTGTCAGGTGATCTAGCGACTAGAGCTGATCTAGCTGGTGACCCAAGCTGATCTAGTGACCCGAGTTGATCTAGTTGGTTACCTGTGTGGTGACCTGAGCTGATCTCGCTAGCAACTTGAGTTGATCTAGTGACCCGTGCAATCTAGAGGCCCGAGTAGATCCGACAACCCAAGTCGACTTGAGTCGACCTGAGTCAACCGAGTCAGCTGAGTCGACCTAAGTCACCCTAGTCGACCCGGTGATCCAAGTCAACTGAGTTGACTCAAGTTGACTGCGTCGACCCGAGTCGACCGGGTCGGTCAGGTGACTGACTCGACCTGAGTCGATTTGGCTACCTGAGTCAACTCGGTGACCCGAGTCGATCGAGTCGACCGAGTCGACCAAGTCCACCCAGTGACCTGAGTCACCTTAGTCGACCGAGCGACCAGAGTCGTTGTAGTGACCTAATTTATTATGGCAGTATGAGTTACCGACTAGCGAGCAGAGTTGATCTAGCCACCCGAGATGATCTAGTTTGCGACCTGAGTTGATCTAGTTGGTGACCCGAGTTGATCTGCCTGTTGACCTAATTTTGTCAAGTGATCTAGCGACCAGAGCTGATCAAGCCGAGCGGAACCGAACCGGTCGAGCTCTCCGGGGAGCGGCGGGGCGGGATCGGCGCCGAGCTCGCTCCCGGGCGGGGTCGAAACTCGCGGAAAAAAAATGAACAAAGGAGGCCCCGTACGAGGATAAGAACGAAAAAACCAGAGTTAAATTAAAAAAAAAAAAAAAAAAAAAAAAAAAATTACTTTCGGGTCATACGTGTAGCCACGCCCAGCTCGCCCGCGGACGGGATCCCCATCGAGCTCGTCGAGCCGAGCGGCGCTCGCGGGCGGGGTCCGATCCGAGCGGAACCGAACCGGTCGAGCTCTCCGGGGAGCGGCGGGGCGGGATCGGCGCCGAGCTCGCTCCGGGGCGGGGTCGAAACTCGCGGAAAAAAAATGAACAAAGGAGGCTCCGTACGAGGATAAGAACGAAAAAACCAGAGTTAAAAAAAAAAAAAAAAAAAAAAAAAATACATTCGCGTCATACGTGTAGCCACGCCCAGCTCGCCCGCGGACGGGATCCCCATCGAGCTCGTCGAGCCGAGCGGCGCTCGCGGGCGGGGTCCGATCCGAGCGGAACCGAACCGGTCGAGCTCTCCGGGGAGCGGCGGGGCGGGATCGGCGCCGAGCTCGCTCCCGGGCGGGGTCGAAACTCGCGGAAAAAAAATGAACAAAGGAGGCTCCGTACGAGGATAAGAACGAAAAAACCAGAGTTTAAAAAAAAATTAAAAAAAAAAAATTACATTCGGGTCATACGTGTAGCCACGCCCAGCTCGCCCGCGGACGGGATCCCCATCGAGCTCGTCGAGCCGAGCGGCGCTCGCGGGCGGGGTCCGATCCGAGCGGAACCGAACCGGTCGAGCTCTCCGGGGAGCGGCGAGGCGGGATCGGCGCCGAGCTCGCTCCCGGGCGGGGTCGAAACTCGCGGAAAAAAAATGAACAAAGGAGGCTCCGTACGAGGATAAGAACGAAAAAACCAGAGTTAAAAAAAAAAAAAAAAAAAAAAAAAATTACATTCGGGTCATACGTGTAGCCACGCCCAGCTCGCCCGCGGACGGGATCCCATTCGAGCTCGTCGAGCCGAGCGGCGCTCGCGGGCGGGGTCCGATCCGAGCGGAACCGAACCGGTCGAGCTCTCCGGGGAGCGGCGGGGCAGGATCGGCGCCGAGCTCGCTCCCGGGCGGGGTCGAAACTCGCGGAAAAAAAATGAACAAAGGAGGCTCCGTACGAGGATAAGAACGAAAAAACCAGAGTTAAAAAAAAAAAAAAAAAAAAAATTACATTCGGGTCATACGTGTAGCCACGCCCAGCTCGCCCGCGGACGGGATCCCCATCGAGCTCGTCGAGCCGAGCGGCGCTCGCGGGCGGGGTCCGATCCGAGCGGAACCGAACCGGTCGAGCTCTCCGGGGAGCGGCGGGGCGGGATCGGCGCCGAGCTCGCTCCCGGGCGGGGTCGAAACTCGCGGAAAAAAAATGAACAAAGGAGGCTCCGTACGAGGATAAGAACGAAAAAACCAGAGTTTTAAAAAAAAAAAAAAAAAAAAATTACATTCGGGTCATACGTGTAGCCACGCCCAGCTCGCCCGCGGACGGGATCCCCATCGAGCTCGTCGAGCCGAGCGGCGCTCGCGGGCGGGGTCCGATCCGAGCGGAACGGAACCGGTCGAGCTCTCCGGGGAGCGGCGGGGCGGGATCGGCGCCGAGCTCGCTCCCGGGCGGGGTCGAAACTCGCGGGAAAAAAATGAACAAAGGAGGCTCCGTACGAGGATAAGAACGAAAAAACCAGAGTTAAAAAAAAAAAAAAAAAAAAAAAAAAAAATTACATTCGGGTCATACGTGTAGCCACGCCCAGCTCGCCCGCGGACGGGATCCCCATCGAGCTCGTCGAGCCGAGCGGCGCTCGCGGGCGGGGTCCGATCGGAGCGGAACCGAACCGGTCGAGCTCTCCGGGGAGCGGCGGGGCGGGATCGGCGCCGAGCTCGCTCCCGGGCGGGGTCGAAACTCGCGGAAAAAAAATGAACAAAGGAGGCTCCGTACGAGGATAAGAACGAAAAAACCAGAGTTAAAAAAAAAAAAAAATAAAAAAATTACATTCGGGTCATACGTGTAGCCACGCCCAGCTCGCCCGCGGACGGGATCCCCATCGAGCTCGTCGAGCCGAGCGGCGCTCGCGGGCGGGGTCCGATCCGAGCGGAACCGAACCGGTCGAGCTCTCCGGGGAGCGGCGGGGCGGGATCGGCGCCGAGCTCGCTCCCGGGCGGGGTCGAAACTCGCGGAAAAAAAATGAACAAAGGAGGCCCCGTACGAGGATAAGAACGAAAAAACCAGAGTTAAAAAAAAAAAAAAAAAAAAAAAAAAAAAAAAAAAAAAAACTTTCGGGTCATAAGTGTAGCCACGCCCAGCTCGCCCGCGGACGGGATCCCCATCGAGCTCGTCGAGCCGAGCGGCGCTCGCGGGCGGGGTCCGATCCGAGCGGAACCGAACCGGTCGAGCTCTCCGGGGAGCGGCGGGGCGGGATCGGCGCCGAGCTCGCTCCGGGGCGGGGTCGAAACTCGCGGAAAAAAAATGAACAAAGGAGGCTCCGTACGAGGATAAGAACGAAAAAACCAGAGTTTTAAAAAAAAAAAAAAAAAAAATTACATTCGGGTCATACGTGTAGCCACGCCCAGCTCGCCCGCGGACGGGATCCCCATCGAGCTCGTCGAGCCGAGCGGCGCTCGCGGGCGGGGTCCGATCCGAGCGGAACCGAACCGGTCGAGCTCTCCGGGGAGCGGCGGGGCGGGATCGGCGCCGAGCTCGCTCCCGGGCGGGGTCGAAAC